>OX457078.1:28459143-28462643 GCA_949752815.1 Conops quadrifasciatus | reverse complement strand
ATTCACTTGAAACCCAGGATCTAAAGGTGTTGAAACTGGTCTACAGTTTTCCATATTTTGTTGTTTCAATAAATTCTTTATATATTGTTTTTGGCATAGTGAAATATTACCAATTTCTCCTTCTCTTTCGACTTCCATACCTAAAATGTATTGAAGTGGACCTTTGTCTACCACGTCGAAAGCATCAGATATCTTCTTCTTGATTTGAATAAGTTCTATTTTACTGCTACTTACTAAAATTAAGTCGTCAACATATACAGCTATGAAGTTGTAAGACCCGTTTTTATTCTTCTTATACAAACATGGTTCAGATTCGCAAGGTATGAAACCTATACTTTTTAATACCTGATCTAGTGTAATATTCTATTCACGACCGGATTGTTTAAGTCCGTAAATGGCTTTATTAAGTTTTAGCACTTTTTTAGGAAATCTTTGATCTACGAAACCATTTGGTTGCTTCATATATACGTTGTCATGCAAATCGCTATTAAGGTACGCTGTAGTTACGTCCATTTGATGCATGTGTAAATTGTGTTCTACTGCTAATGCTATCAACATTCTGATGGTTGCATAACGAACTACGGGGGAAAATGTTTCTTTATAATTAATCCCAAATTGTTGGCTACAACCTTTTGCAACCAGTCGAGCCTTAAATCTCTCTATATGACCTTCTTTATCCTTTTTAAGAGTAAAAACCCATTTGCAATTTACTATTCTTTGATCGTTTGGTAAATCAACTAATGACCATGTTTTGTTATTGATAAGAGATTCATATTCCTTTTTCATAGCACACTGCCATTCTTCGGCGTGTTGACTATTTAATGCCTCCTCAACTGTTATTGGAATGGAAATTTCATTATTCATACAGTTTAGCACGTTATATTGTTTTCGCGGTCGTCCGCGTTGGCCAGTTCGAATAATTTTGGGTCTACCAGGCCCAATCTTTTGCTGCTGTTGCAATGCTTGCTCTTGTTGTTGTTCTATTTCGACAATGCTACCGTCATTTGCTACGTTCTGTTCAGCATCAGTGAAATTGTCAGATTCGGAACTTGTCGAGTCTTCTGAAATGCTAACATTTACATTCTCATCATTTCCTTCTCCTTCTACAACCAAGTTTATTTCCTTTCTTAAAGGCTCAGTAGTTTTATCTATAAATTCAATAAGGTCTATTCTATCGAACTTTGATTCTTTTGCCATGTTTTCCGTATTTTGTTCTGAAATTCCTTCGTATTTTAAGAATTTACTTTCATCAAATCGTACATCCCTTTTCTCTACGATTTGACCTTTAACTGGATCGTACAAGCGATAAGCTTTTGAAGTTAGAGAGTAGCCTACCATAATGTATTCCCTCCCTTTTGCTTTGAACTTCTGTCTTTGGGTTTTATCTAATCCATAAGCGATAGATCCAAAAATTTTTATATGCTTAACGTTAGGCTTTTTCTGTGTCCACATTTCGTGAGGAGTTTTAAAGTTCAAAATTTTTGTAGGTGATCGATTTCTTAAATATACCGCTGTAGCCACAGCTTCAGCCCACAAAGTTTCGTTAAGACAGGAATGAATAAGCATAGTACGGGCCATCTCGACTAGTGTTCGATTGGCTCGTTCCGCAACTCCATTTTGTTGTGGAGTATACGGTACTGTTAGCTGTCGCACAATGCCATGTTCACTTAAGAAATTATTAAATGACTTATTGACAAACTCTGTGCCATTATCACTTCGCAATGCCTTAATATGTTTGCCTGTCTGACATTCTACCATTGATTTGAATTCTTTGAATTTACTTAAAACTTGATCTTTACTTTTGATGAAGTATACAAAGATCCTTCGTGACATGTCGTCAATAAATGTAAGAAAATACAAAGATCCACCCACTGAACTCTTCTTAATCGGTCCACATAAATCTGTGTGAATCAAATCTAACACATTTTCTGCGCGGTTTTGTGAATCTTTTGGAAACGGTTTAGAATGTATCTTCGACTTCATGCATGTTTCACATTGCAAATTTCTTGGAATATTCTTTATATTAATTCCACTTACCATTTCTTCTTTAGATAGATCAGCTAAGCTTTGGAAATTCAGATGACCATAACGCATGTGCCATTTCATAGCTTCTTCATTATTTGCATAGAAACATTTGCTTGATTGGCTTTCAAAAATGAACAAGTTGTTTCTTCTTTGAGCTTTCAACGTTAAACTGCCACTCTTATTTTTGATTTGTGCGAACTGATTGTTAAAATTTACTGTCATACCATTTTGGACTGCTTTGGACACTGACATGAAATTTGCTTGCAAATCGGGGACAAATAAAACTTCTTTAAGAATTATGTCGTTGGGCCTTGATTTTATTGTTACGTTACCTATTCCTTCAGCTTGAATGTATTGGTTACCTGCAAGTTCGATCCTTTCATTATATTTCTTCAATGTTTGGAACATTGATCTATCACAACACATATGTGTGGTTGCTCCACTGTCAAGGCACCATACGCTTCTAGAGAGTCCGTGGGAGTCGGTACCCGCGAGAAGAGTAAATGATTGCAAATTTTGATTGCTGTATTTCTTTTCCGCTCTGCATTTAGCCGCCAAGTGTCCCTTCTTTCCGCAATTGTAGCATTTTCCATCAAATTTTGACCTGTTTTTGTTTCTGTTATCGCCTCTTTGTTGTCTTGAATACTGACCTTTTGCTATGAAAGCCTGTTGTGCATCAGGAGGGCTTGGCGTCTGATTTGTTTGCTGAAATCGACGTTCATTTTCTTCCGTAACTTTCAGCTTCAAAGTTGTCAAATTTGGCAACTGATCGCGAGTTTCCATAGCGATCACAAAGTTATCAAAGGATGGTGGAAGGCTGGAAAGTAAAATAATTACTAATTGCTCCTCAGGAATTACGATATTGGTTTCAAGAAGTTTTTCAACAATATCCGTAAAAGAATTTAAATGTTTGACCACATTGTCTTCATCCAACATCCTAAGATGAAGCAATTTCTTATAGAGGGTCA
Source organism: Conops quadrifasciatus (assembly GCA_949752815.1). Classification (NCBI taxonomy): domain Eukaryota; kingdom Metazoa; phylum Arthropoda; class Insecta; order Diptera; family Conopidae; genus Conops; species Conops quadrifasciatus. Next base: position 28,459,650 of record OX457078.1, on the reverse strand, counting down.
CTTTTCTGGCTGGTCCTTGCGGTTGATACAGATCTCTTAACTTTTCCCATGCCTCTTTAGAAGATTTGCAGTGTCTTACGTAGTTGATTTGCGATGGTTTAATGCTTAGCATGATGGATGCCAAAGCCTTCTCGTCTGCCAGAATCCATTTTCTTGCGTCTGAGGAATCTTCGTCCTCCGGTTTTTTTGAGCTACCATTTACAATGGTCCATTGTTCTGTACAAACCAGGATACTGCGCATATGTACACTCCACGATTGATAGTTGCTTTCATCGAGCTTCTCTATTTGATATAACGATGATGAAGTCATTTCTTAATCTTTAGAATGGGTCCTGGGCCCATAACCTATTGCAATTAATTTTTCTGAATAAAAATACGTTGATATGTTCCCATTGAATTTTATTAATTGAATGAAAAACTTTTAAGTAAAAATGAAAACATTTGACAAAAGTTTTTCATCTGAAAAAAAACTAGATACTCGATTTATGTATGAGTATATAAACAAAG
>OX457078.1:27528500-27751443 GCA_949752815.1 Conops quadrifasciatus | reverse complement strand
GCGATATAAATGCCTTCATGCAGCCTTGCTTTTAATAAAATCTCGTTTTCACTATTTTTTACTACGGCCTCAGTTTTTGAAAAAATTACTGTACACTTGGCATACATTGCTTTTGTCACCGATATAAAATTGGAATGTAGTTTCGGCACATATAACACATCTTTTAATTCAATGTTCTTTTTATAAAATTTCACAACAATGTTACCTATGCCTTCTGCAGAGAGTCTTTCTCCACTCGCTAGTACAATGTCTTGATTATACTCTTTCAAGAAAACAAATGCAGTTTTGTCGCGACACATATGACATGATGCACCACTATCGATGATCCAAACCATTTTGTCTTTCGGCGAACGGTACATGCTAGAGAGCATTAACGCATGATGTGGTTGGGTCTGTGAAGTCTTTTTGCACTGAGAGCGTATATGTCCTCTCATACCACACCCGTAACACTTTATATTTTTGCGTGGTGCCATATAACGGTTTTTTGGTTTCTCAATAACACTTTTAGTACAGTCTCGCTGTTTTCTCTCATCAAATGATTTTACAGAAAACAATTGTTCACCGCATATATTGCTCTCCGAGAACTGTCTTGCTTCTTCCTCGAAGATTTTTGCTTTTAGAAGGTCCAGCGTTGGCAATTCGTCGCGACTCTCGATGGCCACCACAAAGCTCTCCATTTCGTTTGGTAATCCGCATAAGATCATTATGCATAGAATGTCTTCTTGCACTTCCACACCGATCTCTTTTAAGCTTTCAACGGTCGACAAAAAATTATTAATTTGTGGACCGAGCTTTCGTCCACTCTCACAACGAAATCTTACCAAATGTTTAAATAAATTTACTTTACGCGCGGGTCCTTTCGTTTGATAGATGTTATTTAATTTTTTCCAAGCCTCTTTGGCTGTTACACAGTTTCTCACATGCAGGATTTCAGAAGGCTTGATGCACAAAAGAATACTAGCTAATGCCTTAGTATCAGCACTTTTCCAAGCATTTTTCTCAGCTTCTGCAGCTGAATCCAATGGAACTAAGTCTATTGCACACCATAAATCTTGCATCACTAGAAAACTTTTCATTTGGACCGACCAAATGTCATAGTTTTCTGCACTAAGTTTATCAATTTGTGCTATTGAACCAGCCATCGTTACAAGTAGAAGAACAAACTGCTTTTTTTTTTAGAAATATCCAAACGAATGCGAAAAATTTTTGATTTCAGCACTGCCTGGGCCCATAACCCTTGTTAGAAATAAGAAAAACGCGTGCGACTTATTTCATAGCTCTTTATTCAGGAAGTGAAGTGAAAAGTAAGAATAATCCAATATGTCTAATAACTTTGAAGTTGGCGGCAGTTTATAATAAATACAATTGAATAGAAAGGTAGATGCACAATGCAAGTTGATTAACACAAATTTTTCATGGAAAGCAATTGCATTTTGGTAGTGTTTTTCGTGATTTTTAAGCATTATCCAATAAGAAAATTAGGTAAATAAATCTAAGTTCGAACTTCTAAAATATGTCAAGACGAGCTGCATATCGCTTAAATTCACCACACCTCATAGGTAAATTTTTGGAAAATTTTTAATGGAAAGCAATTACATTATGGTAGTGTTTTTCGTGATTTCTTAGCATTATCCAACAAGAAAATTAAGTAAATAACCTTAAGTTCAAACTTCTAAAAAATGTCGAGACGAGCTGCATATCGCTTAAATTCACCACACCTCATAGGTGAATTTGTCGCAAATTTTTAATGGAAAGCAATTGCATTTTGGTAGTGTTTTTCGTGATTTTTAAGCATTATCCAATTAGAAAATTAAGTAAATAACTAAGTTCGAACTGCTAAAAAATGTCGAGACGAGCTGCATATCGCATAAATTCACCACACCTCATTGGTGAATTTGTCGCAAATTTTTCATGGAAAGCAATTGCATTTTGGTAGTGATTTTTGTGATTTCTTAGCATTACCCAATAAGAAAATTAGGTAAATAAATCTAATTTCGAACTTCTAAAAAATGTCGAGGCGAGCTGCATATCGCTTAAATTCACCACGCCTCATAGGTGAATTTGTCGAAAATTTTTCATGGAAAGCAATTGCATTTTGGTAGTGTTTTTCGTGATTTTCAAGCATTATCCAACAAGAAAATTAAGTAAATAAATCTAAGTTCGAACTTCTAAAAAATGTCGAGGCGAGCTGCATATCGCTTAAATTCACCACACCTCATAGGTGAATTTGTCGAAAATTTTTCATGGAAAGCAATTGCATTTTGGTAGTGTTTTTCGTGGTTTCTTAGCATTATCCAATTAGAAAATTAAGTAAATAACTAAGTTCGAACTGCTAAAAAATGTCGAGACGAGCTGCATATCGCATAAATTCACCACACCTCATTGGTGAATTTGTCGCAAATTTTTCATGGAAAGCAATTGCATTTTGGTAGTGATTTTTGTGATTTCTTAGCATTACCCAATAAGAAAATTAGGTAAATAAATCTAATTTCGAACTTCTAAAAAATGTCGAGGCGAGCTGCATATCGCTTAAATTCACCACGCCTCATAGGTGAATTTGTCGAAAATTTTTCATGGAAAGCAATTGCATTTTGGTAGTGTTTTTCGTGATTTTCAAGCATTATCCAACAAGAAAATTAAGTAAATAAATCTAAGTTCGAACTTCTAAAAAATGTCGAGGCGAGCTGCATATCGCTTAAATTCACCACACCTCATAGGTGAATTTGTCGCAAATTTTTCATGGAAAGAAATTGCATTTTGGTAGTGTTTTTCGTGATTTTTTAGCATTATCCAATAAGAAAATTAAGTAAATAACTCTAAATTCGAACTTCTAAAAAATGCCGAGGGGAGCTGCATATCGCTTAAATTCACCACACCTCATAGGTGAAATTGTCGAAAACTTTTAATGGAAAGCAACTGCATTTTGGTAGTGTTTTTCGTGCTTTTTAAGCATTATCCAATAAGAAAATTAAGTAAATAACTCTAAGTAGGAACTTCTAAAAAATGTCGAGGGGAGCTGCATATCGCATAAATTCACCACACCTCATAGGTGAATTTGTCGCAAATTTTTCAATGAAAGCAATTGCATTTTGGTAGTGTTTTTCGTGATTTTTAAGCATTATCCAATAAGAAAATGAAGTAGATGAAGTAAGTAATTTTATCGTTAAAGCTTTGAAAGTAATATCAAAGAATATATGTATAATAAAGAATGTACTGTATATCCTTTGGTAATATGCTATTATTTGTTATGAAAAGCAATTGCATTTTGGTAGTGTTTTTTGTGGTTTCTTAGCATTATCCAATAAGAAAATTAAGTAAATAACTCTAAGTTCGAACTTCTAAAAATTGTCGAGGGGAGCTGCATATCGCTTAAATTCACCACACCTCATAGGTGAATTTGTCGCAAATTTTTCAATGAAAGCAATTGCATTTTGGTAGTGTTTTTCGTGATTTTCAAGCATTATCCAATAAGAAAATTAAGTAAATAAATCTAAGTTCGAACTTCTAAAAAATGTCGAGGCGAGCTGCATATCGGTTCAATTCACAACACCTCATAGGTGAATTTGTCGAAAAATTTTCGTGGAAAAACAATTGCATTTTAGTAGTGTTTTTCGTGATTTTTAAGCATTATCCAATAAGAAAATGAAGTAGATGAAGTAAGTAATTTCATCGTTAAAGCCTTGAAAGTAATATCAAAGAATATACGTATAATAAATTATGTACTGTATATCCTTTGGTAATATGCTATTATTTGTTATTTGTTTCAAAGTATATTGTATACATATATAAAGACGGAAAGTACTCACAACTGAGAGGCAAAGATCGTCTATTTATCGAAGTTCCGGCAAGACAGACGATATTTTATAAGAGGTGTTTCTTATTAAAAGAAGTAAGTATGTAATAAGAATTCTTCATACCTTCATGCAGATTTGTTGATTTTATGATTTTGTGTCATGAATGAAAAAAGTGAATCTTTTTAATAAGATTAACCTCTTGTTTCATTACAATAAGATTTTCTTTATAAAATTAATACAGCATATTATTTGTATGTTTTAATAAGATTTCATAGTAAAATGGCTTAATTCGGAGATCTTATTATTTTTATGTTTTTTGTATTTTTCTCTGTGTACTTCTTTAAATTTTTTATAAATTTATATAAATCTTCTAAAAATAATTTGTATTAAATAAGGTGTAAAAAACCAGTAATTCGTTTAGCACAGCACGCCGAGCAGTGAAATTTCAAATGGCAGCAGCATAGCAGTTCCAAAATGAATTTTTGCGGTAAGCATGATTTTATGCAACTTGACTACAACTTGACTACAACTTGACTACAACTTGACTACAACTTGAAATTTTGAAATTTATAAATTTTTTAGAATTGGTATAAAAAATTATTCCAACAATTTAAATTTGAAAATGTTCAACCAAATACGTTTTTTTTAAGAATTTCTAAGGAAACTGTAAGCAATTTTTCTATTAAGGCTTAAAAAGTCAAATTACGGGATTAAGTGCTCGATCCCGGGATTTTGATCAGCCTTAAAAACTGCGGGATCCAACCCTACTCGGCACCAACATTTTTAAACAAATTTTTTTACCTGTGTAATTTATTTTGTTTTTTCTTCATAAAATTTAATATTACAGTAGAATCTCCAAAATATGAACGGTTCTATAAGTTGAACTACCCAGAATGATGAACGGAATATTTTTAACCTTGTAGTACTCTAAAAGATGAACGGGCAGAATTTTTGGTACTCAAAAACATGAACGCTATATTCTGAATGTACATAAACATTCAATTTGAAAACGGTACTTAACCGCTACTTTTTACCACAGTGTGTATTGTATAGAGCACCTTGCATCTCCAGAGAGAAGTGCAACCGAAAAAGCTGATGCCGATGTAGTAAAACCAGCAGAAGCGATTTCAGCCTCAGCCATCAATACATGCCTAAAATTTGCAGAGCAAAGTGAAGCGGAGGTCTCTACAATTTTAAGTCTGCGGAATTTAAGAGAGAAGGCCATATACAAGCAACTTTCTGCTGGGCAGCAAACAAAAATTCATAATTTAAAAAAAAAACAAGTAAGAGCGTTATCTTCGGCCTGGCCGAAGCTCATATACCCCACACCCGCATCTGACGAAGTGATAAAAAGTGGGCGGGTGACACCTACTTTTTTAAAATTTACAGGGAGAAAATTTTGATCTATTAACTCATCTGCAACACCGCTTTTCCTACCAAACACCTCATTATATGGTATAGTATATAAGTGGGCGTGTCACGCCCATTTTTGAGAATATATTTTAGTCTAATATGGCGGACTCAGTAATAAAATTTTAGCTGAAAATTCGGTTTACAAGCCAAGAAATTGAGCTAAAAGCACGGATGAGTGCATATTTTCTATAAAAAGTAGGCGTGGCACTGGTCCGATTATCAATACCAAACAGCGTAGGATAACAGAGAATATTGGTGCCAAATTTCATGACGATACCTCTATTCCTTCTCCTGTAATCGTGATTTCCACAGACGGACAGACAGACAGACGGACGGACATGGCTAAATCGAATCCGGAGGTGATATGAGCCAGAATATATATACTTTTCTATACCTGCCACGCCTCCTTGAATGCGTTACAAACGGAAGAACAAAGTGAATATACCATCATCCCTTCGGGTGTAGGGTATAAAAACTGACTATTTCGTGTATATTACATATGTGAACTATGTATCTGTATACATATTTATATTTCTTTAATTAATTGAAATTTTGTTTCCCTGAATTGTTTTTTCTTCATACTATATATGTATATATGTATATGTATATTGTTTGTACATATGTATGTGCAATATATGAAAATCTTATACTAACATTTTACTACTCAAAAAGATGAACATTTCGAAAATATGAACTAGCCAAGTTTTTTATTCGTTCATCTTTCTGAAATTCTACTATATTTCTATTCAAAATCTATCTGTTCTAAAGAAAACATATTAAAATAAAAGACAATTTTTATACCCGTGTTCACTCAAATAAATAATATTTTTTCCAAAAATGCATAGGAGCCAAATTTTGCAGTAATTTCAAATATGGCTGTTTTAAGGCAGCCAAAGTGGATAAGTAGATTTTTTTATTTCCCATTTCTTGTAAATTTTAAAAGAATGTACGTGTGTATATTCTTTTATGCACTTTCATAATATTTATACCTTGAGATCTAACCTTGTCGGAAAACTCAGCGAATATCAAAAAATATTTAGAGATACAAAAATATCACAGAAGATAATCAATCAACTCAATTCAATTGAAATTTATTTTCACCTTCAATTTAAGAAATTCATAATACTCGTATTTTCTGCCATAAACGCCCCAAAAACAGTGGATTCCTAAACAGAGAGATCAATACATCACTCAATTTGAAAGAGAAACAGAGAAAATTCTGAAGGTCGCATGTCAAAGACGTAGAGAATCTAACTAGAGTTGAGTGTGGCCAGTTTGATTTAGTTATTCATTCTAATATAAATACCATACATAGTTCATATTATCGATAGACGAAGGACCGGTTTACACGCTCATGCAATTTGCTCCAACTGATTTCAAACGGTGAACGCTTGAACACAGACATTGCTTTCAGTTCTTTTGCGCCAATTGCATGTAGAAATCAGTTGGAGCAAATTGCTTTAGCGTGTAAACGGCTTTAAAATTAAAAACACAAATTCCTTTCTATAATTTTTCTATACAAAATGTTTTATTTATTTTTTTTATATATACGATGCACTCATTGATTCCGCGCTATTTCAATTGCACAAAGTAGTATTATGTTGATTGGGTTACTTAACTAATCAATAATTTTTAATAAAATACGAGTGCTTAATTGTAAGGGTCACAATTTATAAGAACTATTTTGAATCGATTATGGAAGTTCGCAAAATTGTACTAATTTTTTTCATTAACCATAAGAAATAAAATTGAATACTTAGCACATCAGAATGTGCAGAATGGTAATAATAACGGTGTCAATAATTACTGTTATGGTTTATTTCTCCATTCATACCAACGTTTTTACTTTTATTTACACAATATCCGTCTTATTTCGGCTTCAAATTCCTTTCAGTTTCGATTTTAGGTATAACGCTTAATTAGTATACCATAAATTTTTACTATACTCACACACAGCTTCATTGCATATACATTACATTATATTTACTTAAATTATTCTTATAACTTAGCTAATTAGACTAAGGCAGCTGCTTGAATTTCTGCCTATTTCTGCCTATGAATTTCTAAACTATTTAATTGATAATAATTCGTAATTTATTTAGCTCCAACTTGTTTGCTTCTTTTTTAATTATTGTAAGTTTTAAAGTGTCCGATTGCGACCACTGTAGACACTAATGCTAGAAAATATCTCCTTTTTATAAGACATTAACAGAAAGTTAACATACGCATACAAATATATTTTTCATACTTAAATAAACAGAAATTATATATCGTACAATAATTCAATTATTAGGTCAAAAAATTTGTGTCGTAAGTCTACTGAGTTAAAGAATGTTTAACAAACTTCTTGTTAAATATTACAGTATAACAAAGGTTCATAATATTTATTATTAAATTATATTAAGATTTTTATCAGATTACATTGAGATTCTTAGTAGATTTTATTTCTTTAAGTTTATTATAAGAATATACTTAACATTGAATTTTTAAAAAATTTGTCATGATAAATTATTTGTACAAATAGTTTATAATTTTCTTGCTTACAAAAAATCGGGCTCACTACTACTAATATCGCTGTTAATAATGTAACTCAACAGATAATAAAAATAAATTAAAAGACACACTGTAGGCAGGAGATAATTCAGCAGGAAGGTAACTATTATCCCGTCCCGTGCTTACCGTTCTCGAACAAACCTTTCTTGAAAAAAGGAGAGAACTGTGCCAGGGCGGAGCGTGTCAGGCCCGCTCCTCCTGAGCCCTCGTAGATTGGGCTCTGCGGCACTTTCGAGCAGACCACAAGCAGACGACGCAAATAGAGTTCGAGTAGGCGGCGACGGTGTTTCGCCACAGATTCGCTATTGGAAGCGAATATTTCACGACGTGGAAATGGAAGTGCACCAACCTTTGAGAAATAACAATGTACGTATATTGATTAGAAGCTGGCAACATTTCCCGAAGGACCTACCTTGGCACCGTAACAGTGTTTCATGCTCAAATGCAATTCTCTGAAACGACTGTAGCGTCTTAGTATATTTAATTTACCATCGGGCAGGACAATGCGTACTTCGTACTCATAATGCGTCTGTTTACCGGCACCGCGCATAACAAAGCTGGGAATGGTAATGAAATGATCCAACTCGGCTGGAAAAATAGAAGAAATAGGGGGGGATTAAAACCTTAGAAATATATATATACACACACACACACACAATTGCTCGAGCACATTATCAAGGAGAGGCTTGACGTATTTCTAAATAACCGACTGTCAAGATACCAATTTGACTTCTGGAAGGGGCGATCGACACTTGATGAACTGATGCACTACAGTAAAAATTTTGCACAGAATACTATTGAAGGGACCCGCTGGTTCGGTGGACGCAAGGAATACTGTCTCATAGTAGCTCTAGATGCAAGGAACGCTTTTAATTCCGCAAGTTGAAAAATAATACTTGATACGCTACGGAAATTTAGAATCCCGCCATACCTACAAAATATGATATCTAGTTATCTATGGGACCGTGTGCTCATATATGACACGGAAGATGGAGCTAAGGAGTACGTAGTGAAGAAAGGAGTTCCACAAGGGTCGGTCTTGGCCCCTCCTTTATGGAACGCCATGTATAATGACGTGTTTGAGCTAAGAACGCCTGCTTTCAGTGTCGGTTTCGCTGATGATATTGGATTGGTAGCCGTGGCTAAGCATCTTGTAGAGGTAAAGACGATTCAAATTTGGCTTTCCGCAGTCTCGCTCAATTTAGCGAAGCATAAGACGGAGATGGTGCTCATAAGCAACAGGAAAAAAGTGTAAACCCTGGAAATTAGAGTAGGAGATTGGGAGTGGGAGGGTTGTTGCATCTAAACCGCATATATAATATCTGGGTGCTATGTTCGACAACAGACTGAGCTTTAAACACCACCTTGAATACGTTCACCAGAAGGCGTCTGTAATGACTGCGGCTCTATCAAGAATTATGTTGAATGTTCGTGGACCGAAGCAAGAAAGAAGAAAACTTTTAGCTGGAGTATTGAGATTCACATTTTTGTACGGAGTCACCATATGGGAAGATGCGATGCGGAGAAAAACTTATATGCGCTGTGTTAAAGCTACATATCGAAGGTGTGCACTTAGGGTCTGTTGCGCATTTCGCACAGTCTCAGAAGATGCGATACTTGTGGTGGCTGGTTTGCTACCATTGGAGCTACTAGCGAAAGAGGCGATGATGAGAAAGCAGGCAAGGAACTAGCGGTCTGGAATTTTATCCGTGTACTACTACACCTTCTTTGCTGACACATGAGTGGCAAACACAGTGGCCGCGGTCACAAAATGGGAGATGGAAGTATAAACTCATACCGCAGCTGGCCCCCTGGCTAGTAAGAACTCATGGTGACGTAGATATTTATTGCTTTAAGGCATATTTACATCTATTCGGGTATGAAAGATACCCTTTGATGATGGCAGCAACAGTGATGAAGGAGCAAAGGAAGCTGGAAAGGATCCGGAGGGCACAAGAAGTAATTGGCACATAAGGCCTTCTCCCCCCAATGATGTAATGCTTTGCGGCGGTTCCGTGGGAGGGTTGAGCACGAGACGAGCTGGTTTTAGTGAGTAAGAGTTCCACACTACTAGTCGCTTTGAGTACCTAGCACCAGTGCCCATGATGGGTTTCAACCCAACAAAAAAAAAAAAAAAACCCCAACACAGACCTATCGCAATTACTGACAGGTTACGAGGTTTTTCGCAGTAGCCTCCATCGCTTGGGAAATGATTTTTCTCCTGAGTGTCCTGTATGCCGGAATAAAGTCGAGGATGCTCGACACGTGCTCTTTAAGTGCCCTCGGTTCGAAAGAGAAAGGAGTGTTCTAAATGCCATGTACCGATTAGAGCTGAGAGAGATCAATCTGGTTGACGAAATGCTCTCAAACAAAGCTATGTGGATAGCAGTATGAAACACTGCCGCACGCATCTACTAGAAGCTGAGGTCCGGCGAAAGAAGTAGGAGACATCCAGCAGCCGATGAAGAGGAAAGAAACTTTCGGACGTGAGGTTAGAACATACGCAGACTGACGTATACTAACTGAATGATCGTGACAAACGCACGACGTGACAATTTAGCGTTAAGGCTCCTTCTGCCTCCCGTCGTAATACTAATCGGTAGTTCCAGGAGAACGTTCAGACTTGGGGGAGGGGTTTTAGCGGGTTAAAGTCCCGCACTTAGGCTTTCGATGCTTTCCCCTCATATAAAAAAAAAAAAACACACACACACAAATGCACTTACGATAGTCATTGGACATTGCTGCTGGAAATGATCTTGTCATGCTGGCCACATATGAGGATTCTTCAAACGTATTAGAACCCCTTCCATCGCCTTCACCGTTATGCGACATTTGTTCATGGTCAGTGAGTGGACAGCATTCGATGTGCAGTTCGTTTCCATTATTGAACTGCATCAGCTCGAGCTCCATTTTAATGTAGCGTCTTTGTAACTCCTGCAATTGTGCAATTTGTTCATCCAACTCCGATTTGTTTACGTTTGTTTCGAGATTCTTCATTATTAATGCTTTCTGCGTTGCGATTTTGCGACGTAGAGCATGCATCGAACAATAAGGACGTCCTATATCGGAATTACGACCCATTTCGCAGGATGAACAGGAGGCAGTTTCCTCATCTGACGTACGAAGACAACCCATATTTTTGCTACCATTCATTGAAGCATTGGTTGGAGTTATTGGGGTGGTGATCGTTGTTGTTATTTCAGACTTCAAGGCAGTCTGTAATGAAGTTTGATGATTTTGAGCCTCTTCCTTTATTTTAAGCGGCTCCAAACATACGCCGCTATCGCTCATAAGTGCATTCGGGGGCGTTAGACGATAATTATTGATATGGCCACTGCTCGAGTTGCCAGAGTTTGTTGTTGTCGTACTACTAGCTGTCGAAGAAGAAGGTGATTTCTGCTGTGCGGCGGCGTTATCATACAAATATAAAGGCGTCGCCTGTTCATCATCATCATAGTTATCGTGGTTGGGATGGTAGTCGATTTCGGCAAGTATAGGCGAGGTAAGCGAGCAATTCGATTGCGCTGTATGATAAGTATCACAGGTTTCATGAGTGTCTGACTTCGAGGTGTCGAGATCGCCGTCGCCATTTTCCTTTAGGTCTCTTGAGTGCTTTGTGAGATTCAGTTTCATGCTGAAAGTAGAAGATCACAGAGTCATTTTCGAAATTCTACTTTTGTGATTAATTTAATTAATTCTTACGGTTGTTTGCGGGCACGCAATTCCATCGATGCCGCATGTTGGTTATTGGCTTCCTCTCCTTCACTATGCACTTTCAATTCTTTTAACTGTTCTTCGACCTTTAAAATATCCTCATCGATTTGAGCAATTTTACTGGTGCTGGCCTTAAGAATTGTCTCTTTCTCGGCAATCTGTTCATCGAGATTACGTGTCTCATCATTCTGAAATGAATAAAATAAATTAAATGAATGTGTGCGTTGGTTATTGCGAACATGACACACAACGCGGCAGACACTTACATGGCGTCTTACTGTGTCCTTAATGAATTGAGATGCAAGTAAATCCATAGCTTCAGCGGCTTGTAGTAACAAATCCTCTGAGATGGGCGTGCTTTCGTCAATTTTAATCTCAATCTGAAATGGGTTTTCTTGTTTTTAACTTTTTCGGCAAATCACTTTTCAGAGGAAATAATCGTCGTCGTCGTAAATGAAATTTTTTTAAATATTAAATTGCTCACTCAAAATCAATAGTTTTACATCTATCGCATGTGTTACATAAGCAATAAACTTAGCGTTTCAGAGGGAAGATATATGTATAGAGATAGAGAGAAAAGGAAAGAAGAAGGAAAGAAGAAGGAAAGAAGGAAAGGAAGAAAAAAAAAGTTTAACGCACCTCGTCTAATTTGCCACAATCTTGCATTTCCTGCAATTCTTTAGCTACGTACTCAGTAAAATCGCGTTTCTTAGAGTCGAGCTGCGTCTGAAATGCCGAAATTTGTCTACATACGATATCAATCTAAAAGGAAAGACAAGAGACAAATCACAAATCAAATAAAATCTAATGAACAATAAACATAATTGCGTGCGCAAAAATCAAAAAGAATTACATAAAGTGAGCGATACACAGAGTTCTAAGAATTACAACAACTGATTACAACACTAAACACAGTAAGCAGATATCATCATATATACAATGAGCGACTTGTCATGCATAAATTTTCGTCAATGATCCATGCAATTTTGTCACGCATGAGTGTTCGTCAATGATTCATCTATTAACTTCGTCACTTTGTTTGCAACTCTTTGCTTCTAAAATGCTTTTAACAAAGTGATATAAACTCAATGGCCTGATTCCATTTACCAAAATTAATCAACTATCGATCGACTCGTAAGAAAATCGTGTGTGCATAATTTTTCCGGTTTTAAAATGCGTTTTCTTTTTAGTCTTCGAATACACACAAAAGCGATATCCTCTTCCTTATAGATTTAGAATATGCAGGATATTGCTAGTATACATTTTAAGCTGCTTTTATTATGACTCTTTCCAATCACTAGAATTGTATCGACTGTAGAACGAGTCGTCTATACGAAATCGGGCGGTAAATAAATTACGTATTTATGTATATACATATACATATGTACAGCAAAGGTTACAAGATTATCAGGGCAGGTAAAACACATAACGCGCGACGTACTTGAACTTTTTCGTTATTCTTCTCCCAAAAAAGCATATCTTTGCGGGCTAAAAGTTCTTGCTCACGGCAACGTAACAATTCCAAACCATCCATTTCCTCCTTCTCCAATCGCTTTAACTGGCTGGTCAATTTTTGCACCTTAGTCTTGTACTGATCATGCATTTGCACACGTTCCTGCAACCAAGAACACCGTCGTGGATCAATTAGAATCTAACTAAAGCTCGACTAATAAATAAAACTGACCAAATTTAATTGTTTGAGAGCATTATCGATGGTTTTGAGAATTTTTCGATTCTCATCCTGCAATTCGGGATCATCCCGTGACGTGGGTGCAGTTGGGTAATATTGACGTTCTCGTTTGAATGGCGAGGCATTAGCACTGTTGTTGTTACTTTGCTGCTGTTGCTGTTGCTGCGGCTGGTCATCTTCACTGTAGAAACTGGCATTAAGTAGATTCTCTCGTGATGAGGTAATTAATGAGAGCCGTGACATATCCAGCTGCGAACGGCTCAGATCCTTACGCAACTTGGCAGCTTCAGCAGGATTATTGAAGCGAAAGATATTGGTGCGTCCGAGAAGTATGATGTCACCTTGAGAAATATTCGTGGGTTCATCAATGAGATTCGCATTGAGCCAACACTGCGCTTGAGCATGTGGTTTTAACGTAACAACGCCGTCTTTAAGTATAATGTTACAGTGCTGCGGACGGATACCGTCTCCGGAGAGCTCAATATCTTGATGAATCTTAGAGTTTTCAGTACCTATAAGAGTCTCGCCTTCCTACAATTATTGATTAAATTAATAGATTGCGAGAGAGAGAATAATTGCATTTAAGATACATACGAGTACATACCTTCAAACTGTATAGGGTTACGCCGGTTGTTATATCATTGTGTATACCTATCAAGTGGGGCATTTCTGAGTCCAAAACAACACCCACGCCACTCTTACGCAACCCCAGACTCTTTTGCTCTTGCAATATAGACTGTGCCTCCTTCCACTTCTCCGTCCACTCTTCAGTCAACACCTTCTCCTGCGCTTCTTTTTTATGCAAGTCCTCCAGCATCTTCAAGGAAGGCTCCATAGAATGCTATAAAGAAAGAACGAAAGGAGTAAGCATTAAAAATCCTTTCAATTACGAGGCAAGTACGGGAACTCCGGGCTTAACAAACTTACCAGATCGCCGGTTAACATCGATTTCAATTTGCTTATCTCCTCACGGAGTTCGCGTATCAGTTTTACATTTGAATCCTCGTTGATGGTGGGTTTGTTGATGATGTTCTTGGCCCGATTTGCGTAGCGCAATGTGCTGAGCGTTTCGCTGTAGTTGCAATCGGCCGGCGAGAGAGCGGCTATCATGATCGTCTTGCTATTGCCACCCAGACTATCCTTCAGCAGCCATGTCAGTATAGAGTCGCGATAGGGAATGTACAGGATGCGTTTGGAATTGGCGTTGCTGTCGTGGCGATTGGTTTGCTCCGCCAGCGCCGAGATCACACTGCCCAGAGTGACGAGCGATTTGTTAATGTGGGCACCTTCTTTCAGCCGCTGGCCAGTCGCTCCGGTAGCATTGGCCCGCTCACTGCAAAGTCAATGGAAGCGTGGGTAAGTGCAAAAGGCGATAGATGCAGTGAATAGTATCAAACATTTATTGGTTTGCTTTGAATTCAATTCGGTCGAATTCGAATGCAATTTGATTTAATTATAATTGATTTAATTGATGTATAAGAAAAAGAGTTGTGTTTATGAAATTGTTGCCAATTGGTATTTGCATGCAACATTAGGATAAAATGCAATACAACAACGCAATCATAGAAATCTTGTATTTCTCAAAAAAAAAAGGAACGAAATATAAACGAGAAAAAAGGCATTCAATGCACATCATTGAAAATTAAACATTTTAATGATCGAAAAACTTTTTAAGGCGCACGCAAACAGCATGCTTTGCACGAACGATACTGAAACCGAGATTGAAACTGAGACGTTCGAACTGATCAGTACACGCTTGTAAAAAAATCCAACTTTATTTAAAGAAGCGGAATGTGATGCGGCAGAGCTTATAGAGATTTATTATATGAACAAAATTATAAAAAAGATGGTTTAAATGCATCCATCGAGAAAAATGTGCATCTTGAGTTTGCTATATTTCCGTGTTCTTATATCTCAAGTTTATTAATTAAAGTTTATTCTAAACACAACTTTTATATCATTGTTGAAATACAATGAATTGAATTATCAGGTCTACGCTAATTTTTAGGGCCGTGAAATATTAATCAAAGAGAATTGAAATTTTTAATGATATGAAAAGATTTAAAAAGCTTTTTACAAAAAATTGCAGAATTTTGTGTTCAAATGCGATTTTTTTTAATAAGTCATTCTTTTTTCTTAATTTTGGATTTCGATTATGATTATCTGAGAAGCAATACAGGTCAGTTTAATCGTAAAGAGCAAAACGTTTGCTTGATGTTTAAATGTCGTTGAGTTGCTGTAATTTTATAAACCGATTTCGAATAGTTTTTCAACCCAAATCCGAAACGAACATAAGCGGCCTGTTCTTTGAAATGAGTTTATAAAGTAATACCAAAGAAAATACAGTACATATTTATTACATATTCTTTGGTAATACCTTTCTATATTTTGAAAATATAAAATTACATGACATTTACAATGAGTTTCTTACTATTACAGAAAATATAAAATTACTTTAAACTGCTAACGGGCGGCATCTGACTTAGGTTTCAATAAAATTGAGTCCAAGCAGTTCAAGTCATGGGTAGACTCGTGAAAGCATGTACGCGTAAGTAGTTTAAGTTACTGCAGAAGTCAATTTTCTATCATGTCTAAATGACCTCTGAACACCCGTACATACATACACGGAGAGAATTTTTTTTTCAATTATCTGAAATCTCCATATATAAAAATTAAAGTCCTGACTGACTCATCAACGCCCAGGCTAAACGCTTGGACCTAGAAAGCTGAAATTGTGCAAAGACGTATCCTTTATGATGTATACAAGCACTAAGAACGGATATTTTGAAATTCGACCCCTAAGGTGGTGAAAAGGGGTTGCAAAGTTTGTATGAGGAATATTTTATTTGTGGTCAGATTTGCTTGAAACTTGGTCTTAATACTCTTTGGTATAATTAATTAAATACATATTTCGGCATTTTTCAAAATCTAAATCAAAACCCCTGAAGGGGTGAAAACGGGTTGAAACGTTTGTATGAGGAATATTTCATTTGTGGTCGGAAGCAACACACGCTTTCTAACCATTTTACCAGAATGAGCCACAGCAATGCGGGGACGGGTACATCTAGTTACAAATAAATTTACTTAATTTGATTTTCGATTCGATTCTCAATTCGATTTTCCTGCTTTTATGATACCAAAAAGACATTTTTTCTTGGTTATAGAATACTATTTTTCTCCATGTACCTTCACGATGTGTGCTATCCCTGTAGTGACCTTCTACATATGTATATGTATATAGAAAATATACTCTATACTTCTATATATATATTCGTGTTCACTTGCAACTATATTCGTGTTTGCAACCACAAATTGGCGATCCTAACAACTGAACCTGAAGAAAAACAAACAAAAATAAGCAAAATATAATTCACCAAATTGTACAAGGAATCAGTGCTACCACCGGTATCGAACCGTTGTTGTACTGCTGTCCATATCATAGTGCACCACTGCAGAGGTTGCTCAATCACCATACACAATCGAAGCTAAACGAAGCCACGCAGAGCACTGCTTAAGTCAAAGGTCATCGATGCCAAATCGAAATTCTCTGGCCTAAAGTACACAACACAGTCGATACGCCTCATCTCTTCAACCATGATTCTCAAACTCCTGACAACGACCCACACACACCAACGAAGGTACATATTTTGCCGGTCCATCACTATCAACAACCAAAATTGCCGGAAACATCACCTTCATTGACACCCAAAACCAACGAAGACCCAAAAACCATCATCCGTCGAAGATTAACTCATCGCTCCCAGGCAACAATTGTGTGTTAACAAGCCCGACGTCAGCAGGATCAACAGATAAGCTAACAACAGATACATACGAAATTCAAATTATTATAATAACTAGTTAACCATATCGTATTTTAAAACACTATTCCACTTTGTTGATAACTAGAATCTTTGTAACACTCTTAATTCAATATTGACTTATTACTATTAACTAGTAGCGATTTTGAAACAATCTCTATATTTACGCTACATATACCTTCTAAAATACCTTCAGTGATATAAATTTTAACATTTCACAATGCCAGTCTCACGATCTCGCACTCGCACACGTTCAAACACAGACCTCATAAATGATGAGAACACATCACTCAATCACAATCAAACAGACGACACAAACATAATAAACCTACCACAACAAAACTTCATACATTCACATACCACACTTACACAAAAATCAATAAAACTACCACAATTATGCCCAAGAAGCACAATGCCCAGAAGCATGGTTCGTACTCATAGAAGGACAATTCGACATTAACAATATAATTGACGACAACGTCAAGTTTCAAAATGTCCTAATTGCCCTTCAACGCGAGAACATTTTACGCGAGAAAATATTAGATGTAATCAACCGTTCGTAATGGGTGGAGTTACGAATAAATACGCAATCATTAAAAGAGCATTATGCGAAAGATTTTCTCTCAGCCAAGAAAAGAAACTAGAAAAACTATTCTCAACAACAGAACTCGGCGATCGTTCACCGTCAGAACTGTTTCAATACATGACATCATTAACCGGTTCTGATCCAATTGTAAGTCGCGAACTTTTATTCAAATTATGGCTACGTAAGCTACCACAACAAATACAAATACATTTAACGACCAACAGTGATAAAAGTTTAGAAGAAAACATCACAATAGCGGACAAAGTTTTCGAATTGATTAATAAACCTCAAAATTCTTCAACGATTGCAAATATCCATAACAACGTCTTGGAACAATGCATACAAAACCTCACACAAATGACTGCCGCCATATACCAAAACCTCAACAAAATCACAGCAGACATAAATGAACTCCAAATTAGATCAAGATCCAGATTCAGGAACAGATTTTTCCACAACGAACGGAACTTTTCCAAATACAGACAACCAACACCAACACGCAATGAAAACAACATAATATGCTGGTATCACAGAAAATTCAAAAATAAAGCTTACAAATGTATCAAACCGTGTAATTTTGAAAACATTAATAACGACCAAACAAAATCACAATCTTTAAACTAAGTAGTACCATCAACACGGTGGCAGATGATGGAAACACAATAATTAACCCTTCCCGCCGCCTATTCATTTATGACAAAATTAATAAATTAAATTTTTTAATAGATACCGGTGCAGCAGTTTCTGTTATCCCATCTTCCAAATTTAAAATTTTCAAAAGAAACTCTGACATCAATTTAACAGCTGCTAACGGCTCAACCATTCAAACGTTTGGATCCAAACTTTTAAAAATTAACTTAGGTTTACGACGTGACTTCGAATTTCCATTTCTTCTAACAAATATTTCCACACCAATAATCGGTGCAAATTTTTTAGAAAAATTCGGCATTATCGTCGATATTAAAAATAAAGAAATTATTGATACAACAACAAAATTAAAAGTTTCTGGTTTTCAAGGTTTTTGTGACATATATTCATTAAAATATCCAATCACTGAAAACATATTCACGAAACTTCTTAAAAACTTTCCGTCTCTTACTTCTGAACCCGATTATACAAAACCTACAAAACATAATACAGTACACACGATTAAAACAAAAGGAGCTTTACCTTTTACTAGACCAAGACGCCTCGATCCAATAAAATTAAAAATAGCTAAAACAGAATTTGAATATTTGCTCAAAACCGGTATATGCAGACCATCTAATTCTGCAATCGCTTCAGCCTTACATTTAGTTCCAAAAAAAGAACCAAACGATTGGCGTCCATGCGGCGATTACAGAATGCTAAACTGCATTACCATTCCCGACCGTTATCCTATGCCACACATACACGACTTTAGCATTAATCTCAAAAACAAACAAATTTTTTCAAAATTAGATCTCGTTCGTGCTTACCATCAGATTCCAATGGCAACGGAAGACGTACACAAAACGGCCATTACAACACCATTCGGCATGTTCGAATTTCTACGCATGCCTTTCGGATTAAGAAACAGCGCACAAACTTTTCAACGCTTCATAAACGAAGTATTATTCGGTTTAGATTTCGCGTTCGCTTACGTAGATGACATTTTAATAGCTAGTGACAATGAAAACCAACATTTAGAGCACTTACAAACTATCTTCACACGACTTCAATAATACGGTATTAATATAAAACCCACTAAGTGTATATTTGGTGTACCATCATTAAATTTTCTCAGTTATGAAATCTCGTCAAATGGAATACAACCTTCCAAAGAACGAATCGATTTAATTGTAAACTTTGAAAAACCAACTCCTATTACCAAACTTCAAAAATTTCTAGGTATAATCAACTACTATCACAGATACATTCCGATGTTAGCTGCAGAACTAAGTCCTCTGCACAGCTTGTTAACATCTGCAACTAAAAACAAAAATAAAAACAAATTAATAAATTGGACAGACGAAAGCACAAATGCATTTAACAACGTCCGATCACTTTTCGCAAAAAGCACTCTACTCACACATTTTAACAACAATGAACAATTATCCCTAGCCGTAGATGCATCGAATGTCGCAGTCGGAGCCGTCTTACAACAATCCACAGAAAAATATTTTGAACCATTAGCATTTTTTTCAAGAAAACTGAGTCCTAGTGAAATTAAGTATTCAACTTTCGACAGAGAACTGTTAGCAATATATAACGCCATAAAGCATTTCAAACATTTTCTTGAAGGAAGAAATTTTATCGTATTTACTGACCACAAACCCTTAACATTTGCCATAAATTCCAAAACGGACAGATCACCAAGGCAAACACGACACCTAGAATACATAGCGCAATTCACAAACACCATTCAATTTATCTCCGGAAAAGACAACACAGTAGCCGACACTCTTTCAACACTCCCAGAAGTCAACATAATTTCCACACAAGATATTAACATTTCAACACTATATAAAGAACAACAAACAGACGAAACACTCAAAACACTCATAAGGCTTACAAATGCTAAACACAACCTTAAACAAATCCTGATCCCAGTCTTGAATATTAAAATTTGGTGTGATACCTCTAGTCAATCCTCTAGACCCTACGTTCCAACTTCCATGAGAAAAGTAATTTTCGAAAGAATACATTCACTTTCACATCCTGGAGTCCGCGCAACTAGACGTTTGATACAAACAAAATACTTTTGGCCAAACATGCGAAAAGAAATTAATGATTGGGCAACCAATTGCATTAACTGCCAAAAATCCAAAATTAACGTTTACACGAAAACTCCCATTCAGAAAATCGAAATACCGTCAGGTAGATTCGAACATATACATATGGATCTGGTGGGACCTCTACCAGTATCAAACGACTACAGATACATACTCACTATCATAGACAGACACACTCGTTGGCCTGAAGCCTATCCACTTAAAGATATTGCAAGCGAAACAATAACAAACACTTTTATACAAAATTACATTCCGCGTTTCGGAGTTCCACTCAAAATCACTGTAGATCAAGGCAGACAATTTACTTCAAAATTATTTAGTGAAATGACAAAACTAATCGGCGCTCATAAAATACACACGTCACCATACCACCCACAAGCCAACGGTATAGTAGAACGTTTTCATCGAACACTTAAAACTGCAATTATAAGTTCAAACGAAACCACTCATTGGTCAAAAATTCTACCGTTAATTCTCTTAGGCTTACGAACTACAATCAAGGAAGACATGAAATGTTCTGCCGCAGAATTAACTTACTGTCAAACACTGAGATTACCGGGGGAACTAACAACTCCAAATAACGATAACACTGATGACATGAACGAAACATTACACATCCTGAGAAAACATTTTTCACATGTACGCTCAAAAATATTTCATCATAACAAAGATAAAAGTTACGTTCCAAAAGAACTTAATACTAGCAATTTCGTATTTATCAAAATTAATGGAACATCCAATTTACAACCACCTTATGAAGGCCCCTTTAAAGTTATTGCAAAACACAAAAATACATATGATATACAATACGGAAATACCATTAAATCAGTTTCAATTGACTTATTGAAACCAGCTCACACTACACTTGAAAATACACCAATAGAAAACATTCAGAAAACAAAAAAAATTACTTTTAACATAAATGAAATAATTTAACAATTATTTATAACAAAGAAAAAGAAATCTTTTTCAAACAATACATTCGTTTCACTGGAGGGGGAGTATATGTAGTGACCTTCTACATATATGTATATAGAAAATATACTCTATACTTCTATATATATATTCGTGTTCACTTTATGTAAATATACTTTCAAATACTTTACTTTAAATTTGTTTAAAAATAATTTTTTCTTTGACTTTTCAATTTATATAAAAGATTTTGATTATGAAAATTTTCATTAGAAATATAATATTAAATCGAAGCAGTAATAAAATAAAATCTATGTTCTGTTAAAAAGGAAATAAAATATGTGCATATAAGCTTAAGACAATAATTTGCAACCACAATCCCAAAGAGTACCACACCGTGCACATGAATGGAACCCATGATCATTTAACTCGTTCACCCAATTGTTACCATTCTCAACATACATACATACATACATACGTACCTTCCAGCCAGGTCGACCAAGTGTATCTTGGAAACAGTTTCGCTTGGCATGTCATTCATGAAGACCGCTTGCACAAACGTGATGGTGAAGATCGCATGACTTCTGCTGCTGGTATCATTCATGTTCGTGCTGGCCGTCGTCCGTTGAACGTTGCCGCGAGCAATGCATTCCTGTTAAAAATGGCAGCGAATGGTAATAATAGCAAATCAAAAATGGTGGACAATCAGCACTAAGAGAAGAGAAGGGAAGGAAAGAAAAGGAAAGGAAAGGAAGGAGAGAGCGGTACATACTCGTAATTCAATACGTTGACGCCTTTAGCACCAACAATTACACTTTCAAATTAAATCTTTTACACACTCATTGCTCACCGCACACAAATACTCGTACGTATACGATATTTCTCTTTGTAATGTACATTTATCTACAAGTAACTTTTCCCATGTGGCTGCTTTCCATCCCTCCCTTTCCATCCCTTCTTCTTATCCATCCCTCCTTCATGCCTTCAACAACGGCCATCGTTCTTCTTCTTCCTCACCTGAATCTCTTCGAAATCGGAGACGGCATGCTGCGACAAGTTCTCCACATACGGACCAAGACTTCGATGTTCACGCACGCGTAAGCCATGGCCGGTCGTGTGTGGGCCGAGCAGATCTTTCACGCGTTCGTTGTATATTTCCAGATAACTGGCATGAGTCTTATAGCCCGTGCCCGCATCCTGACCCACTTTCATGCGCGCGAACAACTCTTGACAAATGCGCGGTATGAGACCGGGATTCTCGGGTGCACCCATCATGGTAAAGGTTTTGCCGGAGCCCGTTTGACCATAAGCAAAGACGCACGCATTATAACCTATAATAATATTCGATGGAAAAATTCAATATGCATTCATTGACGCGCATTAAAAATGCATAGGTTCATAAGTTATACGAGTATGTATGAGAATACATAATTGATTGATAAATCATTTTAAGAATGAAGTTTACTACTATAATCTAAATAGTCGATTATTGTAGTAAATTTCGTTCTTAAATCGTTTGATTTTATATGAGTAATATCAAATTTATAATATTGGTAAGTTTCAGTAGAGCTTATGCTGGACATTTATTGCTTTTACAAGTTTAATCAAATAAATAATAATTTTCTCGATAGGGATAATGGGAAATGGGTTTTAAAAACAAATAAATTTAGGTAGAGTTTTCTCTTATTAATTAAAATGCTTATTTTTTCTGGGAATAAGAATTTTCATTACGTCATCCTTCAACATTTTTATCCGTATATAAGATTTTATATTTTATACCATAGAGAAATCTAAATGCTTTTCTGATTTTTACGCAACAGACAACAAAAGAAAATTTCATACCTCCCTATCGTCTGAAAGTCTATTTTGCATCTCTTTGAAAGACACTATTTTCACGAATAGTATTAATTCTATAAATATTCAGATTATACTGACCCACTGAACACGGACAATTTAATCATAACCGACATAACATTGACGAGCGCAAAAATGATAATGAAATATTAATTACTGCTATTAATTAATTGACCATTTTAAATGGTTTGCAAACCTCTCAAGTTGTTCTTCTACGAATTGGTTAATCGGTGACAAATCCATAAACGATGTCAATTCTGTAGCAAAAAGCAGTAACCGCTTCTAAATTTATTAAATATGTATGTCTAAATTTGCAATTGCGAACTAATATTTAATAATCTTTGAAAGTGTAGTAACCGTAGTCACATGTTAAAAAAATTCATAATTTTATGTTTGGGTCGATTTCGACCCACAAATTATAACTGCTAATAATTAAACCAAACATATTTTGTGTTAAGACATGTTCAATATCACACTAGTTTATTTTAACAATTGACTAACACATTTTTATTGTGTTCCCTTTTATATATACTTTTTTGGCAAAGTGCACAGACTAATTCTGTTTTATTGTTGATATAAACATTTTTTCTTCCACATACCACTATTTTGAACGTTTCTTTTCCGGATTTTCGGGAACACGCATTCATTTGGAAGTCCTGTCAAGGTCATGTACAGGACCTACAGTCAATACTTCTTTATGAGCAGTTATTATTTTTGGCCATATACATATAAAGAAATTTTTAATGTTCTTGTATTGGGGTCGAAAGCGACCCGAAACAGAAAATTATTAAGTTCTTTAATAAGAAAGGTTACAAGAGCAAATATAAACTTTTGTTGGGGGGGGGTAAGATTTGGAGTATTATAAAGAACAAAGTCAGTAAATGTTGCTACTTTCCCTAAAGAATATGGCAGCTAAAATTTTAAAATTGGTCGAAAACGACCCCAACATGTGGCTAGGGTTAAACGTGATTACTTGAACAAAAGCGAATATGTTTTTTTAAATAACTTTTTTTCACAAAGGTGCAGTGCAATGTAAGGAATAAGGTAGCACTCATAACTGAATTCTTTCTGAGGTCGACTTAAGCGGTTACTGCTTTTTGCCACAGAATTATCATCATTTTGCTATATTTAGCGCTCTATGTGGTTCTTTTTCAGATGATGTAAAAAGTCCTACAGACATATTAACAGTTAATCCACATACACATTTTCATATAATCATATACCGAATAGGTTTTATCATATATATAGAGATGAACTGTGTAAAAAAAATAATACCATTTTTCAATACAAAATTTTGCTACTAATATAATATATTGAAGAAGTACGTAGTAGAATATAAATCGACGTACTGCCGACTACAATTGGTTATTACTTATCTATAACTTACTTACTTACTTATCTATAACTGCGGGAGTTATATTATGTGTGGTGTCTAACTTAAAACATCTATAACTTATGGAATTTGTCGCTTACAGAATTCATTCGTGATTTTAATGAGAAATTTATTATATTTATTATTATTATTATTAAACAGTTCTTGCACTAAGAATAACATTCTTTTATAGCAGTTTTAAATTTTAAATAGGACAATATAAAATTATAACATTACAAACTTTGGCCGTAACAATAAGACAGCTAGTAATATAAGATTTAAAATCAGCATAGAAAATGAAAATGAGAGTAAGGTGAAGAAAAGAAAGTAGAAAAAAAAAAAAAAAGAAAACCAATTTATACATTTGTTTTATAGAAATGATTCTGCAATAGCCGCTTGAACGTGGCCCCATTCGACATGTTTTTCCAAGCATTAGGTAGACTGTTCCACAGCCCCGCGGAGTTGACAAAATAGTCTGCCGGTATTACAATAACTATAATAAGGTATTAAGATATTTCGGCAACGGTCAGATTGCCCAAATGTCAGCTTTTGAAATAGATACCTCGGACAGCCTGAATATATAAGTCTGTGCAAGAAAACACAATTCCTGAATTTAATGTAATAAAAAAAATCAGAGCCCAGTATTGAACATCTCCAGTTAGCTAGACTATCATAACGTTTCAATCCAATAACAAATCTGGTCATGTTGTTAAAAACAACAGTAGTTTTATGAGACGACGAAGAATCATATGACGGGTAAATTAGCTCTGCATAAGTTAATTAAGGTAAAATTAACTGCCTGACCAGCATTAGTCGAATATCTTTTGGTAAAAATTTAGCAGCATAACGCAGATTATGCATTATACCATAAGCCTTACTAACAATTTTGTTCACATGGTTGACGCAAGTCAATTCAGAATTAATACAGAACCCAAGATTTGTGGCATTAGACATAAGCGTTAGTCTAGTATTTCCCATAAAAATCGGTGGAATATCAGAGAAAGCAGGAACATTTTTAGAAATTGGGATAACACATGATTTTTGGGCATTCAGCTTCAGATAGTTAGCAGCAGCCCAGCACATAATACGACGAAGGTCCTCATTTAACTTAGAACATAAATCTTCAATTTTCTTAATGTGTTCAGAGAGGTAAATTTGAACATCATCTGCATAGGCATGCATTGTAGCATTTTTAATAACATTAAATAAATCATTTATAAAAATTAAAAATAGCAAAGGACCTAACACCGACCCCTGTGGTACACCTACTTCCACATGCTTAAACTGAGAGTGAGAATTACCAACTTTCACCCTTTGAAATCTTCCGGATAATTAGCTCTTAATCAAATTGACTGATGAATTTGAAAATAAAAAAGGTGATTGAAGCTTTCTGCAAAGCAACCTGTGTTCAACACTGTCAAACGCTTTAGAAAAATCTAAAAGACAAAGAAGTGAAATTTGTTTATGATCAAAAGTGTGTCTTAAATCATCCATGATTTTTAGCATTGTAGTACCACAACTATGCTTCTCCCGAAAACCAGACTGAAGCTCATGCAGAAGATTACGATCAGAAAGATGGCAGTTTATTTGTTTAGCCATAAGAGCTTCACAAATTTTAGAAAGAGTTGGTAAGAAACTTATGGGTCGAAAATCAGATATTGTGGTAGGAGAAGATATTTTGGGTATAGGAATAATGGTAGCAAGCTTCCATTGCGACGGAAAATATGAAGTTGTAAGAATTGAATTAATAATTGCAGTTAAAGGGGCAACAACAGCTGGTAACAATAGTTTAATAAATTTAATGCTTATCCCATCTTCACCTACCGCATTGGATTTCATTTTTAAAATGTGGGTGTAAATATCATTTTCAGACACATTAGAAAAAGAGAATAGAGAATAAATCTCCATGTGCCTCGCTCTGCATATAGAATTAGGCTCTGCACCATTGCCACACTTCGATTCTCGTGAGAAAAAATTATTTAATGCATCAGGCCTAAAATTTCATTTCGCAGAATTACTTTTTCCAATTCCAACATTTTTTAGCTGTTTCCAGAGTTGTCTCGTAGATTTATTAAAATTTAATTTCAATTCGAAGTATTTATGCTTCGATTTTCTGACAACTATAGCAGCAACATTTCTCGCTCTTTTATAACTGCTCCAGTTATCCAACGTAGGATTTCTTTTCCACCTTGTATGTAGTGAATTTTTTAACTTGATAAAAGATCGTACATGTGAGGTAAACCATGGGCATGAACTATTAATTAAAGTAACTGTCCTCCTTGGAACAAAAATTTTATGTAGCTGTTTTAAGGTATTTACAAAGAAACTCAATCTGTAATCAATCGAGGTAGAGTTCCAGAAAGTTGACCAATCAACCATCTGAAACGATGTTAACAAATGTTCAGTACTAACAGATTTATAATCATAAAAGGTGAAAGCATTAGGAACACTAGAACAGTTTAAATTAATATCCAAGGAACAAAAAAGCAGATCATGATCCGAGATAAAGCTAATTTGTGTGAACATTAAAAACAATGCTATATCAGATACCGCCAAATAATCGAGTAGGCTAGAGGTAGAATTATTACCAAACCTCGTAGGTGATGAGTTGTTAACAATAGAGAGCCCATTAGTGGCAAACAGATCATAGATTCTTCGGGTGAAAACATCGTTACACAATAAGTTTATATTAAAGTCACCACAGACTGTTATATAATCAGAAGCTATTGTGTTATTCAACAATCCACTAAAAAAAGGCTCAAGATCACAAGTCTTACGCGGACAATATATACATGAGACATTAATTTTGATTTCTTTGTTAAAAATAGACACAGTGAGGTAATCAATTTCAGAGGATCTTTTTGAGAAATTTTCAATCCTAAAGCTGTAAACTGTTTTGACATAGATAGCTACGCCACCACCACGTTT
Organism: Conops quadrifasciatus; assembly: GCA_949752815.1. Taxonomy (NCBI): domain Eukaryota; kingdom Metazoa; phylum Arthropoda; class Insecta; order Diptera; family Conopidae; genus Conops; species Conops quadrifasciatus. The sequence continues at coordinate 27,724,056 of OX457078.1, read as the reverse complement.
GTCCTTTCTGTCACTTCTATACAGTGTATAATTCTTAATATTCAGAAAGGAGTCATCTAAAGATTGATGAAACCAGGTTTCAGACACACAAATAACATCAGTAAGTGAGTCGCTAAAGGTATCTCTTATATAATCAAGTTTATCAGAATTAAGGCTACGAGCATCGAAATGAACTATATGAAAGCCCTTATTTTGATTGCAGAAAATTTTTAGTAATAATTTATGGTTTTGCTCAACTCCAGAAGGTATATGTGGAGATACAGTCATGAATAAGGAAAGGATGGAAATGAGGCCATCCAAACAGCAATTAAGAAAACAGAATCAAACTTAACCAAAATGAAATGAAATTAATTTCTACAAAAGTAGTGAGTAGATAGATAAAATAAGAGAATTGTTAGGTAGCACAATAGAATATTATACAGGGACACAAATACAGTTAAAGATAGAAAAAGATAAGAATAAAAAAAGAAAGGAAGAAATGAATAAAAATATAATTATAGTTAGATACGTATGCATTTATGAACTTAAGCAGCTAGCAATAATGTCCACACCTTCCACATCTTTAACTAGGGTAGCCTTCTCGTCTGAACCAGCCTTGATATAAATTTCACCATTAATACTGAAGACGGAGTGAATTCTTTTTTCCTGTTTTAGCTGAAGGGCTCGCTGCATAACTAGACGTTTGGACTTTCATGAATAAAAACTTTGTTTTCTCCGCCAATACCCAGGTCATCAAGTGTAACGGCACGCTTTTTGAGCCGGCAGAAGCGAGATACAGAACGCATAAAGTGCGAGCGATGTCTGCTAGACCATAATTTTACGATAATGAGACCACTGTTGTTTTTGCTGATGTTATTTTTGTTATTATTTTCATTTTTCGATTTGTTGATCCGGAATACTTCTCTCAACGCAGGTGCCATCTCACTAAACTCGACTGTATCACAAATGCTTTTAAATATAGAACTCAAGTTCTCATTTTGCGAGGTAGGAATTCCAGAAATAATAACATCAGAGGCTACTGCATCATTTTCAAATTCATCCAACTTCACACGCAAGTCTTTCATTTCAACTCTTAAGGAATCCAAGTTTTTAACACTAGTCTCAACCACAGTCACCCGAGACAAAGCATTTTTGACCTGTTGCTTCAAGTTAGCGATTTCAGCATACAACTCTCCAAACCTCTGCATGATTCTGTCCTCAGATTTACAAATTGACTCAGTAATTTGACCAACAATACTTTTTTGCAGTTCTTCTAATTGCTTGTCAAATTCAAGCTTTGCTAAAGGCTCATCTTTGTAAACAGCAGCGTTGATCGGCGTAACGGGGCTCGACAACAAACCGGCTTTGCCAGCATCGATGTTGTTATTGTTTCGCGTAACACGTTTAGCGGAGCCATCTGAAGTTTTGTTGTAACTAGCTTTGTTACCCGACGACATAGTGCAAAAGTAAATGCAATTAATATTAATGAGACTTCACGCTTTTAGTCTATAGCACTTCAAATAGCACAATTAAAATCTTGTGATCCAAGTAGAACAGCATTAAAAAAATACCACTAGTCAAAATACTGCAGGAATCAGATCAAAGTGACAGCCCCAAAAAAACACGTCTACTCAGCACGACAACTCAACATGTATTCAATTCCTATTTTTCCCCCAATAAATCATAAAATCAATAAGTCTGTTTGTATGAAAGTATAGAAACTTCTTATTATTTACTTCTTTTAAAAAGAAAACCTTTTTATATCATTTTAATTATAATAGTTTCTTATATTTCTTATATTCTCATTTATATATATAATATAAAATCTAGCAACAAAGCCGAACTTCAGTATCATTTTAATAGATTTCTTGAATAATAATATCGGATTCAACTTAACTGCGATCCATGAGAACCTGTGAGGGCTTATTGGTAGCACACAACTAAATTAAGAACCAATGTTCCAAAAGTTCCAAGATGACCACAAAACATCGTTGAAGGCCCTTTTGATGGAATAGCCACGTTGCAAAGCTACAAGCTATTACGATATGTATTATTGAAACTCACACACACACACACACATTGAAAATGCTATAGAGTTTATATATAACATAATATAATATAATATAATATAATATAATATAATATAATATAATATAATATAATACAATACAATATAATATAATATAATATAATATAATATAATATAATATAATATAATATAATACAATATAATACAATATAATATAATATAATATAATATAATATAATATATATAATATAATATAATATAATATAATATAATATAATATAATATAATATAATATAATATAATATAATATAATATAATATAATATAATATAATATAATATAATATAATATAATATAATATAATATAATATAATATAATATAATATAATATAATATAATATAATATAATATAATATAATATAATATAATATAATATAATATAATATAATATAATATAATATAATATAATATAATATAATATAATATAATATAATATAATATAATATAATATAATATAATATAATATAATATAATATAATATAATATAATATAATATAATATAATATAATATAATATAATATAATATAATATAATATAATATAATATAATATAATATAATATAATATAATATAATATAATATAATATAATATAATATAATATAATATAATATAATATAATATAATATAATATAATATAATATAATATAATATAATATAATATAATATAATATAATATAATATAATATAATATAATATAATATAATATAATATAATATAATATAATATAATATAATATAATATAATATAATATAATATAATATAATATAATATAATATAATATAATATAATATAATATAATATAATATAATATAATATAATATAATATAATATAATATAATATAATATAATATAATATAATATAATATAATATAATATAATATAATATAATATAATATAATATAATATAATATAATATAATATAATATAATATAATATAATATAATATAATATAATATAATATAATATAATATAATATAATATAATATAATATAATATAATATAATATAATATAATATAATATAATATAATATAATATAATATAATATAATATAATATAATATAATATAATATAATATAATATAATATAATATAATATAATATAATATAATATAATATAATATAATATAATATAATATAATATAATATAATATAATATAATATAATATAATATAATATAATATAATATAATATAATATAATATAATATAATATAATATAATATAATATAATATAATATAATATAATATAATATAATATAATATAATATAATATAATATAATATAATATAATATAATATAATATAATATAATATAATATAATATAATATAATATAATATAATATAATATAATATAATATAATATAATATAATATAATATAATATAATATAATATAATATAATATAATATAATATAATATAATATAATATAATATAATATAATATAATATAATATAATATAATATAATATAATATAATATAATATAATATAATATAATATAATATAATATAATATAATATAATATAATATAATATAATATAATATAATATAATATAATATAATATAATATAATATAATATAATATAATATAATATAATATAATATAATATAATATAATATAATATAATATAATATAATATAATATAATATAATATAATATAATATAATATAATATAATATAATATAATATAATATAATATAATATAATATAATATAATATAATATAATATAATATAATATAATATAATATAATATAATATAATATAATATAATATAATATAATATAATATAATATAATATAATATAATATAATATAATATAATATAATATAATATAATATAATATAATATAATATAATATAATATAATATAATATAATATAATATAATATAATATAATATAATATAATATAATATAATATAATATAATATAATATAATATAATATAATATAATATAATATAATATAATATAATATAATATAATATAATATAATATAATATAATATAATATAATATAATATAATATAATATAATATAATATAATATAATATAATATAATATAATATAATATAATATAATATAATATAATATAATATAATATAATATAATATAATATAATATAATATAATATAATATAATATAATATAATATAATATAATATAATATAATATAATATAATATAATATAATATAATATAATATAATATAATATAATATAATATAATATAATATAATATAATATAATATAATATAATATAATATAATATAATATAATATAATATAATATAATATAATATAATATAATATAATATAATATAATATAATATAATATAATATAATATAATATAATATAATATAATATAATATAATATAATATAATATAATATAATATAATATAATATAATATAATATAATATAATATAATATAATATAATATAATATAATATAATATAATATAATATAATATAATATAATATAATATAATATAATATAATATAATATAATATAATATAATATAATATAATATAATATAATATAATATAATATAATATAATATAATATAATATAATATAATATAATATAATATAATATAATATAATATAATATAATATAATATAATATAATATAATATAATATAATATAATATAATATAATATAATATAATATAATATAATATAATATAATATAATATAATATAATATAATATAATATAATATAATATAATATAATATAATATAATATAATATAATATAATATAATATAATATAATATAATATAATATAATATAATATAATATAATATAATATAATATAATATAATATAATATAATATAATATAATATAATATAATATAATATAATATAATATAATATAATATAATATAATATAATATAATATAATATAATATAATATAATATAATATAATATAATATAATATAATATAATATAATATAATATAATATAATATAATATAATATAATATAATATAATATAATATAATATAATATAATATAATATAATATAATATAATATAATATAATATAATATAATATAATATAATATAATATAATATAATATAATATAATATAATATAATATAATATAATATAATATAATATAATATAATATAATATAATATAATATAATATAATATAATATAATATAATATAATATAATATAATATAATATAATATAATATAATATAATATAATATAATATAATATAATATAATATAATATAATATAATATAATATAATATAATATAATATAATATAATATAATATAATATAATATAATATAATATAATATAATATAATATAATATAATATAATATAATATAATATAATATAATATAATATAATATAATATAATATAATATAATATAATATAATATAATATAATATAATATAATATAATATAATATAATATAATATAATATAATATAATATAATATAATATAATATAATATAATATAATATAATATAATATAATATAATATAATATAATATAATATAACTTAATTTGAGTTAATGATACACACACATATGTATGTACACATCACAGTCGTTCGCTTGCATACATACATATGATATGCACGACACTTTTTCATTTGTTAGGAGAGGCCCGTTATAGGGTTGCCTTGACAACTCGAGGGCCCTAAGAGATACTTCTTGCTTGTTTGTGTCTTATCACGATATAAACCCAGCAAACAATATGAGTCTTTTTAGATATAAAAAAAAAAATTCATATTTCTGAACAAATACGCGGCTCCGGGAAATAACGCCCAAATGAAATAAGGCCCAATGCGGGCCTTATTTCATTTTGCCAAATTGGGCGTTATTTCATAAAAAAAATGAAATAAGGCCCACTTTGGGCCTTATTTCATTTTAAGAAATTTAAAAATTTTTCCGAAAAATTAAATAAAGCCCAAAAAATGAAATAACGCCAAATTTTGCAATAAATGCTAAAATGCGTTAGCTACGAAGCAGCTGTTGGACTTATTGGACGGGTTAATATACAAATACTATTCAGCAAGGGGATGGTTTTTCTGGCTTAGGGTTTTAATCCCTGCCACGGCCGAAGGCCGGCATGCAGAAGGACACTTTGCCTGCGCAGAAGGACCCTGGATAGAGGAAGACATTTTTTAACGAGGAGATGGTTTTGTTGGCTGAGGGTTTTAATCCATGCAGAAGGAAGGAAGCAAGGAAGGAAGGAAGGCAGGGATTCAAACCGTCGGCCAACAGAACCATCTTCTTTGCTGAAGAGTCTTCCTCTATCCAGGGTCCTTCTCCGTAGGCAGTGTCCTTCTGCATGCCGGTCTTCGGCCGTGGCAGGGATTAAAACCCTCAGCCAACAAAACCATCTCCTTGTTGAAAAGCCTTCTTTTATCCAGGATCCTTTTGCGCAGGCAGTGTCCTTCTGATTGCCGGCCTTCGGCCGTGGCAGGGATTAATACCCTCAGCCAACAAAACCATCTCCTTGTTGAAAAGTCTTCCTCTATCCAGGGTCCTTCTGCGCAGGCAAAGTGTCCTTCTGCGTGCCGGCCTTCGGCCGTGGCAGGGATTAAAACCCTCAGCTAACAAAACCATCTCCTTGTTGAAAAGCCTTCCTCTATCCAGGGTATTTCTGCGCAGTCAAAGTGTCCTTCTGCATGCCGGCCTTCGGCCGTGGCAGGGATTAATACCCTCAGCCAACAAAACCATCTCCTTGTTGAAAAGTCTTCCTCAATCCAGGGTATTTCTGCGCAGTCAAAGTGTCCTTCTGCATGCCGGCCTTTGGCCGTGGCAGGGATTAAAACCCTCAGCCAACAAAACCATCTCCTTGTTGAAAACTCTTCCTCTATCCAGGGTCCTTCTTCGCAAGCAAAGTGTACTTCTGCATGCCGGCCTTCGGCCGTGGCAGGGATTAATACCCTCAGCCAACAAAACCATCTCCTTGTTGAAAAGTCTTCCTCTATCCAGGGTCTTTCTGCGCAGGCAAAGTGCATGCCCACAGTGGGCCTTATTTAATTTTCAATTTTTACTGAAAATTAAATAAAGCCCCAAAAAATGATATAACGCCCAAATTTTACGATTTCGAATCTTCATATAAAAACAGTGGGCCTTATTTCATTTGGGCGTTATTTCCTGGAGCCCAAATACGCTCTTTATGAACACATACTGTGCAACACATAGAACACATAGCTGTGTTGAAAACGGCTTGTGCACAGCTCTAATACGTACCGAACAATGGCGGACATAGCCATGGCGGACACGGTGGTCCCGCCTGATAAACTTGGCCTTTAAAGCATGGAAATATTAGACAATGTTCCTTTTCCCGGCACTTTATCAGTCGCTAACCAACTTCTGAACCTCAGAAAAGAGGAAATTAATCTGCCGGATTCAAATTTAAACACAATACAAAGCAAGAGTTAAACGCTCCTCTGACGGTAACAACAAAACATAATAATAATAATCATAATAATAATAATCACAATAATAATAATCATAATAATAATAATCATAATAATAATAATCATAATATAAAATAATCATAATAATAATAATCGTAATAATAATAATCATAATAATAATATTAATCATAATAATAATAACCATAATAATAATAATCATAATAATAATAATCATAATAATAATAATCATAATAATAATAATAATAATAATAATAATAATCATAATAATAATTATCATAATAATAATAATCATAATCATAATAATAATAATCATAATAATAATAATCATAATAATAATAATAATAATCATAGTAATAATAATCATAATAATAATAATCATAAAAATAATAATCATAATAATAATAATCATAATAATAATAATCATAATACTAATAAAAATAATAATAATAATCATAATAATAAGAAGTATAATAATAATAATCATAATAATAATAATCATAATAATAATAATCATAATAATAATAATCATAATAATAATAATCATAATAATAAAAATCATAATAAAAATAATATTTAATAATAATTAAGCGTCAATATGGATCAGTTTTCTTCATTCATTCGAAGTTTTCATATGTTTAGTAGTGATAATTTTATGAAAAGTGTGAAAAGTGAAATATCTGGAAAGCGGCGAATTTCATCCAGAATCTAGAAACATTAATATAACGATGGAAAGCTTCTTGGACGACATTTGTGATGAGGATCAATCAAATTATGAAGAAAAAAAATATTAAGCTATGTTATATATGCATATAAAAATATTGTAAAAAGGTGTTAATTAATATTAAAAACCTCTACTTATATATTTACAGTATAAATAAAATCCCTAAAACTTGCTTAATTAAATACTATTAATTTAATGATACTTTTGCTTTAAAATGAGATACTATCGAAATATTATGAGACATACTTTCATTTTAAAATGAGATACTATTAATTTAATGGTACAAAACCAGTATTAATACATAGTTCGAAAACTATAATTTTAATGTTGCTAAGCGCATTGACGAAAAACAACTAAACTTTTAAAAAACTATTGATTTAATAGTATTTTTTTTCTAAGTGCAGCATCCGAGCGCTCTTTGATTTCGCTGCGCGATTTCCCTTCCAAAAATAAGAATCGAATCACCGACCGATATTTCTCTTTTTCCATTTTTCTAAAATACGCGGACACACCCGCTTTCACACGCGGTCAAAACAAAACTATGAGTCCGATTTGGCTGACAGTAGCTGTCTACAAGAATGTACTACACGATAGTAAATTTCTCTTGCGATCGTGGCGACCATCTGTTGGTGAGGCTACATACAGACCGCCCTCGTATGTACATATTAGAGCTGTGCACAAGCCGTTTTAAAACTACTTCTGAAACACACAAAGTTTTAGCAGTAAAAATTGATAAAACATTTCAGATTTGCACTCACAGTCTTTATTGCTTGTGCTCTGCTGGAAACAAAAACAAAATTGTCAGTCGAAAATGACACAGCAGTTTTAATGCCACTTATTGCTAAATAGATATAAGAGAGGATACACACACGAAATGCACATACATATTAAATAAATACATACGTTCAGCCGTCTCCTAGGATTTAGTTAGAAAAAAAGCATTGCGTGCCTCTCCCTTTTTATACTGTAGTGCGTGCCACACACACGCTTTACCCTCATTCTTCACACCTACCCTTGTCATCCTTTTTTATTACCATTTCAAGGTAACCACTTAAGTATCCTCAAAAACAAAACAACTTCTCTTTTTATTCTTTGGCTAGCGGTCGCTCACTCGAAAATGTAATACGAGCATTTTCCAGCGTGATGACCGTCCGCTGTGTGTTTGTTGTATCGCTACAACAAATCTGCATACGATGCACTCTGTGTTCGTTGACTCTGTTAGAGTCAAAGACCAAGTGCAAGGCCGAGAAATAAAGAAAGAAACAAAAAATAAGTAAATAAAAAACTAGTAAATAAGTGTTATTGATTTTGTATTTTTGGCAATAACCAATCAGGAAACAACCAATCAGCGTTGTCGAAGCCTTGAAGATTTTTCGAAGTTAGACTAAGAATTTTATATATAAGCAAGTAGATTTACAGAATAAATTTAGATTCAAAACTTCTATCATTGAGTTTGTTTCTGGAATATAAATCGGCAACTAGCTTGCCTTTTTCCAAATAACTACATTTAATTCGGCGACCTCAGCTCGCCTCAATTATCGGCGGAACCTAACCGCCTTTCAATAAAAAGGTAATGTACTCTGCCTTTGTCAGAATCAGATTCTGACAAGGATGATACATTATAGGGTATTTCATTCTTGAATATATTATAGATGAACAAAGGGCTATGCACCATAGATACCACATGGCGATCCTGCGACCGATCCTGCGACCGATCCTGCGACCGATCCTGCGACCGATCCTGCGACCGATCCTGCGACCGATCCTGCGACCATTCCGGGGACACCTATAATAAGGACGAGTTGGACAAATTATTCCAAGAGCTAGATCAACCTATCAGCCATTCCGAGGACATCATTGAAATCTGTATAGAAGAAGAGGAATACAACCCTGGAAAAGTAGCGGAAACCGCACCGAAATATACGGCAACGACTAAACACCAAGGGCCGAAACCAATAACGTTGGAACAATATAGAGAAAGGTTACAAAAGAAGGAACTAACAAAACCTCCTCCACCGCCTACCATCAAGAGAAAGAAAAAACGTGGAGGACGAGCATTCAATAAAAGAAAAGAAATAGCCATACTATACAAACAGTTAAATTTAGAAACAAACAAGAATAAGATACTAGAAATTAAGGATCAGATAAAAAAATGTAAAAATAAGTAATCAATAAAACATAAGAACAAAACAGTAACTCTTAATGATCTAGCAGAATAAGGTTCAATAAACATTAACGAAAATGGGGAACCCCCAAAGTAAAGTAACAGAAAATATTGTCAACCAAGTAAACAACAATAGTGATGTCAAAGAATTAACTAACTACATTACACACAGAGGAGACATAATTATTATAGGCATAGTAATTATAATAACATCGTATTTAGCATATAAATTACATACATATTATAAGAATTATACAAAAAAATATGTAAGCAATGCCCAATTGCAGCGGGTATAAACATTAACAAAAGAAACTTTTCATTAAGAAAAGAAATTAACAAAAGAAGTCCCACATCGTTAACAAAATTCCGACAAAATGACATATAAATATTGCTTCATCTGCGAAGCGAAAGTATCTACAAACAACAATGGCCTAGAGCGACATATAGACCGTGAACACAAAGAACTGCTAGAAACAATAAAACGAATTACAAACAAATTGACACAAAATAAACAAGATTAATGGAAAATATATTTTTAGAATTAGATAAAATTTTGAGAAATTTAAAAAAGAGTCCCAATAGAAAATACACAACAAAGTACAAAGAAACGTTAACAACATACTTAGCAGAGTTAAAATCAAACTTCCAGAAAGAATTGCATAACATAGATAAGCAAGAACATTTTAAATTAATTAACAAATTCAGTTCATACACAGAGAAAATTAAAAACCTCATCACCATGCCGACCAACGCAGAAAATTTCGACATACTGACATATATAAAAGCAATTCCAGAATTCTCAGGAAAAAAAGAAGACTTTTCAAAGTTTCTTGGTTTAATAGAACTCATAGCGACAACAGTACCTGCAGAACATAACACTACATTTTGTACTTTCATAACCGAGACACGAGTTCCTTTAGAAATAAAAAACAAAATCTACTCACTAAAGAAACCAGAAAACACAACACAGCTAATTGACACACTGAAGAAAATATTCAAACCTACAAAGACAGCAAATAACATTTTTCAACAACTAATACAACTTAGACAGGGTCAGAAGACAATTACAACGTACAGCAATGAAATAAACTCACTAATAACAGAACTAAACAATATTCAGATAACAGAGCTAGGTGATAGCAATAATCTCTCCATACTAAAAGCAAATGACGTAATAGCTTTCAACACATTTAAAAATGGCCTAAGGAGCAATAATGTAAAACAAACAATAGAAGCAAGCAGGGTTAAAACCTTCAATGAAGCTGTCACTATAGCCGAAGAAAGTCAGGAAACCGACACCAACAGAATATTTAGCTACAGAAACAGACAAAATTACGGACAGACATTTAGCACACGACCAAATAGTTCATACAATTACGCACAAAACAGCACACAATTCAGGAATAACTACAGAAGACAAAATAACAACGTTCCCAATAATAATAGACGATACAATAATAATTACAACAATCAAAACCGAAATAATAACAATAATAACAATTACAAACGAAACTTCAACACAAATAACAACACAAACTACAGAAACAATACCCAAACCAGACATAATAACCATCTAAATCATAACAACAATAACACACGCTCATACAACAGATCCAGGCATGTGAATTACCTACAAGAAGAACAAAAAAACGAAATAGACCCCAGTGTCTACATGGAAAATGCAAACTAGGCAACTCGGGGAAAACAAATCAAGTTTTTAATTTAAATAATAAGAATTATGCTAGCAACCATATAAATATAAGATCAGGAAATAAGGTAATAAAATTTTTAATAGATACAGGAGCAGATATATCTATATTAAAAAACAATGCATTATCAACAGAAACTGTTGACAAAACCAACTACTGTACTATATCAGGTATATCGAATCAAAATATTAATACATTAGGAACATCTAATATTAGGTTACACTTAGGCAATGGTCTGATTACGCACAAATTCCAAATCATAAATGATGATTTCCCAATACTGGTGAACGGCATTCTTGGTAGAGACTTCCTAAGCAAATACCAATGCAAAATAGACTATGAAACGCTAACTGTGACAATAACATACAATGAGGAAGATAACGTCTTCGACCTCAAGACGGAGTTACCCAAAATAACCATACCACCACGGAGTGAAATTCTACACCCCATACACATAAAAATAGAAGAAGACAGTATAGTATGCAACAAAACAATATCTGACAGCATTTACATAGCAAATTCTATAATACCGGCACAAGGTATTAAACATATAAGGTTACTAAATACTTCAGACAAAGAGATATCCATAAATCAACCACCACTTGAACTAAAGCCACTCAAAAATTACCACATACTTAATACAAAACATCAAAATTCCAATTCAAAGAACAGATGGGAAAAAGTAAAAAATTCGTTACAAATAGACACCAAAGATCTTACAGAAAAAAACGAACTCTTAAAAATATGTGAACAGTTCCAACACATTTTGCATCTTGAAGGCGAAAAATTAACAGTAAATAATTTCTATAAACAAAACATAAACTTAGTTGACAATAACCCAGTATATATAAAAAACTATCGACTCCCACTAACACAGAAAGATACAATACAGTCTGAAGTACAGAAATTACAAAATACCGACATAATAGAACCTTCAGTAAGCCCATATAATTCACCGCTACTAGTAGTCCCAAAAAAGAGTACAGACGACACCAAAAAATGGAGACTAGTCGTAGATTTTCGACAACTAAACAAAAAAATTGCAAACGACAAATTCCCTTTGACAAGATTAGACGATGTATTAGACATAATTGGAAGAGCAAAATACTTTAGTACACTAGACATGACAAGCTCTTTCCACCAAATAGAATTAGCAAAACAGTCGAGACCATTAACAGCTTTCTCTACAAACGATGGACAATATCAATTTAAAAGACTACCATTTGGATTGAAAATATCCTCCAATAGTTTCCAACGCATGCTCACAATAGCACTTTCCGGACTAGATTCGAACGCATTTTTATATGTCGACGACATTATAGTATTTGGTTGCTCTATAGCACATCATAATAGAAATTTACTCAAAATTTTTGAACGACTAGACAAATACAACCTAAAACTAAATCCAGAAAAATGCAGATTTCTGAAACACGAAGTAGTATACCTAGGACACCTTATCACTGCAAACGGCGTAACTGCTGACCCAGACAAATGCAAGACAGTTAAAAACTATCCAATACCGACAAACGCAGACGAAACAAGACGATTTGTAGCATTCAGCAACTATTACAGACGATTCATTAAAGATTTCGCAAAAATAGCGAAGCCACTTAACAATTTACTGAAGAAAAATCAGAAATTCAACTGGACAGAAGAATGTAAAAAAGCTTTCAATGAATTAAAACAACATATAACAGAACCCCCAATATTACAGTATCCAGACATGGACAAGGAATTTGTACTAACAACTGATGCTTCCGATTATGCATTAGGTGCGATTCTTTCTCAAGGAGAAATAGGCAAAGATCTACCAATATCTTATGCAAGCCGCTCATTGAATAAACATGAAATAAATAAGCCAGTTATAGAAAAAGAGCTTCTAGCTATACATTGGGGAATTAACCATTTTAGACCATATTTATACGGAAAAGCCTTTACAGTAGTAACAGACCATAGACCTTTAGTTTCACTTTTTAGTAATAAGAACCCATCAAGTAGAATGACTAGAATTAGAGTAGATTTAATGGACTACGATTTTAAAATTATCTTTAAGCAAGGAAAATTAAATACAAATGCGGACGCGCTATCCAGAATTAAAATTGATTCAAATATATTAAAATCAATGATACCTACAATAAACGTAATTACAAGAAGCAAAAGCGCAAATAAAAAGAAAACACTAGATGACGATACCATTACACAAGAGCTTGATCAACTCTACATGTGGGATTGTATCTCCATCTCTGATGTTAAGAACGTAAAGAAATTAGAATTTGAGCTCATAAGTCGTACGCATAGCAATTATAAAAATAATATATTCCAGCCAAAAATATTGATAAACGAAAAAGGTGCAAAGGTAATAATTAGCGATAATCCCAACATCAAAACTTTAGAGTTAGTATGGGAGAAACTAATATATTTACTAAATCAAAATAATATAGAAAAACTAGCTATTGAAAATAATGATATCATATTCAAATGTATACAAAAGGAAAATTTAACATGCATGTTCAATATAAAAATGAAAGAATTTATTACTGCTGGAAAATACAGGCCTATAAAAATCTTAATATATAATGCACCAAAAAGAGTGAATAATGAATTAGATCAAGCAAGATTGATCAATGAATATCACACGAGTCCACTCGGAGGACACAGTGGAATAAAGAGAACCATAGCAAAACTAAAACAAAAATACGTGTGGAAAAACATGAATAAAATGATAAAGAAGTTTATAAACAATTGCAAACAATGTAACAAAAACAAAATTATAAAACATACAAAAGACGAACTTGTAATAACCGATACTCCCGACAGACCATTTCAAATCATAACGATTGATACAGTAGGTCCTTTACCTGTGTCCAATGGACAAAAATACATACTAACAGCACAATGTGAACTAACGAAATACATTGAAGCACACCCCATACCCACTAAGGAAGCAACAGAAATAGCAAAGACTTTAGTAGAAAAGATAATTCTAAAACACGGCACATTTCAAATCATAAAAACAGATAAAGGTACAGAATTCACTAACGAAATTTTTTTAAATATCTGCAAATTACTAAAGATAAAACACAAAACGTCAACTCCATACCATCACCAAACTGTAGGCACGGTTGAAAGAAACCACAGAGTACTGAACGAATACATGCGATCCTTCACAAACAATTTGGACTGGGACACATGGATACCTTATTACACATTCTCCTATAACACAACACCACATACAGACACAGGATATACACCTTTTGAATTAGTTCACGGACGATTAGCAAGCCTTCCAAATGAAGCAATAAAAACAAAGACAGTACCAAACACTAACGACTATATAACTGAGCTTAGAACAAAGTTACAATATGCATTTGAAAAAGCAAAAGAGCTACTAGAAAAATCAAAAATGCTAAGAAAAACAGAGTATGATAAAAATTTAAATAAAATTAACTTTAAAATAGGAGACTTAGTATTCTTACGAAAAGAAAGTGCTAAAAAATTTGCAAATCAATATGATGGTCCATACAGAATTGTAGAAACAGACAATGTAAATAGTAAAATAAAAATTAAGAACAAAATAAGAAATGTACACAATAACAATCTAAAGAAATATTTAAGCTATATATAAATAGACAAAAAAAAAAAAAAAAAACAAAAACACATTTATTACGAAAAGAACAAATATTATTAAATGTTAAAATGTAAAGAAAAGAAAAATCTTCACAGCTACAAAATTTTATTTCCTTCAGAAACAAAATTATTTCTAAAAGGGTGGAGGTGTAGTGCATGCCACACACACGCTTTACCCTCATTCTTCACACCTACCCTTGTCATCCTTTTTTATTACCATTTCAAGGTAACCACTTAAGTATCCTCAAAAACAAAACAACTTCTCTTTTTATTCTTTGGCTAGCGGTCGCTCACTCGAAAATGTAATACGAGCATTTTCCAGCGTGATGACCGTCCGCTGTGTGTTTGTTGTATCGCTACAACAAATCTGCATACGATGCACTCTGTGTTCGTTGACTCTGTTAGAGTCAAAGACCAAGTGCAAGGCCGAGAAATAAAGAAAGAAACAAAAAATAAGTAAATAAAAAACTAGTAAATAAGTGTTATTGATTTTGTATTTTTGGCAATAACCAATCAGGAAACAACCAATCAGCGTTGTCGAAGCCTTGAAGATTTTTCGAAGTTAGACTAAGAATTTTATATATAAGCAAGTAGATTTACAGAATAAATTTAGATTCAAAACTTCTATCATTGAGTTTGTTTCTGGAATATAAATCGGCAACTAGCTTGCCTTTTTCCAAATAACTACATTTAATTCGGCGACCTCAGCTCGCCTCAATTATCGGCGGAACCTAACCGCCTTTCAATAAAAAGGTAATGTACTCTGCCTTTGTCAGAATCAGATTCTGACAAGGATGATACATTATAGGGTATTTCATTCTTGAATATATTATAGATGAACAAAGGGCTATGCACCATAGATACCACAATACCCTACACCCGAAGGGATGAGGGTATATTCACTTTGTTCTTCCGTTTGTAACGCATTAAAGGAGGCGTGGCAGGTATAGAAAATGATATATATTCTGGCTCAGAATCACCTCCTGATTCGATTTAGCCATGTCCGTCCGTCTGTCTGTCTGTCCGTCCGTCCGTCCGTCTGTGGAAATCACGATTACAGGAGAACGAATAGAGGTATCGTCATGAAATTTGGCACGAATATTTTTTGTTATCCTACGCTGTTTGGTATTCAAAATGGGGAAAATCTACTTTTTACCTACTTTTTATAGAAAATATGCACTCATCCGTGCTTTTAGCTCAATTTCTTGGCTTGTACACCGAAGTTTCAGGTAAAATTTTATTTCCAAATCCACCATCTTAGACTAAAATATATACTAAAAAATGGGCGTGACACACCCACTTATATACTATACCATATAATGAGGCGTTTGGTGGGAAAAGCGGTGTTCTAGATGAGTTAATCGATCAAAATTTGCTCCCTGTAAATTTAAAAAAAGTAGGTGTGATCCGCCCACTTTTTATTACTTTGCCAGATGCGGGTGTAGGGTATATGAGCTTCGGCCAGGCCGAAGATAACGCTCTTACTTGTTTTTGTTTCTTTTTTTTGTGGTTTTTCTCGAAAGTGTAGCAGAACATTATTTCATTGTGTTCAATCGTTGTGGCCCCGATGTAGACAAGTTACAACAAAAACAAAGAAAAGAACGATATATGGAATAATGAATAAGTATGCTTTGGAGTTTGAGCGGAGGGAAACAGGGAAAGTTTTTTCTTCTTAATTTCTTAATTACTTTTCAGACGCTTCTGGTGAAAACAAGCACCATCGACGGAGTGGCGAGCGACGAAAATTCTTGCCTTTCGTTCCTTTCGAGTTAGAGCGGATGGAAAGAGGGAGAGTTGTTTACGTTTCTTTCGTTCCTTTGGAGTTTAAGCGGTGGGAACGACATAGAAATGCATCAACATTAAAACAGCAACTGCAAATTTTCGAACAAGCAGTAAAAATTAATGTCGGTCGGGTAAAGGCATTGTTGTTTCTTGCGATTTTAATACGGCAGTCACAAAACAGCAGTCGTGCCGATTTGTGCCTAGCTGTCTTTGAAACGGCTTGTGCACGTTTACGCTCTTACTTGTTTTTGTTTCTTTTTTTTGTGGTTTTTCTCGAAAGTGTAGCAGAACATTATTTCATTGTGTTCAATCGTTGTGGCCCCGATGTAGACAAGTTACAACAAAAACAAAGAAAAGAACGATATATGGAATAATGAATAAGTATGCTTTGGAGTTTGAGCGGAGGGAAACAGGGAAAGTTTTTTCTTCTTAATTTCTTAATTACTTTTCAGACGCTTCTGGTGAAAACAAGCACCATCGACGGAGTGGCGAGCGGCGAAAATTCTTGCCTTTCGTTCCCTTCGAGTTAGAGCGGATGGAAAGAGGGAGAGTTGTTTACGTTTCTTTCGTTCCTTTGGAGTTTAAGCGGTGGGAACGACATAGAAATGCATCAACATTAAAACAGCAACTGCAAATTTTCGAACAAGCAGTAAAAATTAATGTCGGTCGGGTAAAGGCATTGTTGTTTCTTGCGATTTTCATACGGCAGTCACAAAACAGCAGTCGTGCCGATTTGTGCCTAGCTGTCTTTGAAACGGCTTGTGCACAGATGTCTCTGGTGCTTAACGTGGGTGCCTGCTTAAAAAGGCTTAAACCCACGGTGTGCCATCACACTGGAGTCGGATTAAGCGCCGACCACCGCCCCAATCAGCCAAACAAATGGGAATCAAGATACACTTAGTGCACATGCAAAACATATGCACTCCATGCACCCATCTCCCATCCATTCAACCAACAGGTGCCAATTTGAAGTCATACATAAAGGGCATGACTTGCCCTTTGGTTGAGGGTCGAGGCCTATCTAATACCTCTGCCGTTCTATGGGTCACGGCACCCGGTTGCAATGCAACTCCACATCGAGCCAGGATCTCCCCGCGTACGTTTGGGTTTTAACCACAGCCACCACGACACTCCCACAAGGGGGCCTACCTCATGTCAGCTCGGAAATAATCCGGGGGCTACTGACATCCCGAGGTACCAGAAAAGAAGCCTCTGGTCAGACCTCGTAGTCAAAACTACTACCAGTTGAGCTCCTTTATAGCTCCGGACTGGTTGCCGTTACGAAAAAGTACGATATTAGATTGGAACGAACGTGTAAGCAGGGCCTAGTAGGGGCAGCCCCTTTTACACGTGATTGAGGCAGTCTGAAGTTCGCGCACATGGTCGCGAAATTCCTCACTGCAGGGAGCGAGGCCAATCCCAACCTCTTCCGCTCAATCGGGGAGCGGCACCCATGGTCCAAGGCAAAAGCCCAATCGTACCCCCAACAAAAACCCTAAGGTCTATAATGCCGAGGTGGAGCGTTGAGACCAACTCCAGTTCTCCTCGCCACCCATGGTACCGAAAAGCCACCGGTCAGACTTCGTAACCAAAGTTACTACCAGTGAGTCCATGTACTCGAGGACTGGTGACCCCAGGTATCACCGGCAGTGCAGCAAAATGAGGCAAATGAGCTTGTGCACAGCTCTAGTACATATTTATACATATGTTTGTATGTATGTATGAGTGCAGATTTTCGACGAAAATGGTATTAACTACACAATATTTTCCTCCTAAATTATGGAAAAAACTCTATTGTTTTCAGAGAAAGTAGAGTACGGTTTTTTATAACCGTATATACGTAATATGTAACCGTATATATGTAATATTAATTTTTTTTTATTGAGTTTTTTATTGTATTTGTTTTCTCGAAAAAAAAGGGGAAGAAAGTATTCGAGAAAAGAAATATGTGCATTAAACTCGATTTATCTAACAACAATTGTAGATAAAATACAGAAAGGACTAGAGGAACGAGGCTGAATGCAGGTATTGAATAAATTTTTTAGCTTTTCTTTACAATTTATGATTTTGCGTAGCAAATATTTCTCTTCTTAATCGATCGAAGTACAAAAAGCTTATCGGACAAAACCAAATTAAGAAAGTTTTACATTGAGAGATAACGGTAAAGGTTTAAAGGATACACGACAAAGAATAAAGGTTTGCAATATGGTTCGACGGAAAATGCGTATAATGTGCTTATGTAAGAATCGATTAGGAAAATTTATGCCCCTGATTTTCGAAGGTTTATGAGTATTTGTTGTACTTTGTGGTCTATGTGTGTATTTTGTGGACTATAATAAAGTTGTCATCGCAATATATTACCCTCACGATTGATTTTTTGGGGGAGGGGGAAAGAGGGAGGAGTTGACATCCAATTGTTTTGATATCCAACACGACAACGACAACATTACCCTTCAAGAAGTTTGAGTATAAACCCTTCCCGTCTTAATATCTTTTTTCATCTAAATTAATGTTACATTAGGAAAATTATATGCAATGTGTTCGTTGCCTCTCTAACCATTAGCATACAATTTATTACGGTTTCTTTTTCTTAGAAGTTTTGAGGTAAGACAAATGATACAGTATGAATATAACCACGAGTGTACTTGTTGCATCAAAGTAGCTTTAATTGTTCACCTCTAAACTAACTGCAAAGATTTGAATTAAAAGATCTTAATTTTTTGTTCTCGTTTTCAGTATCTTAAGTGCTTCCTTTATAAGTTATTTGCATTTGTATTGCCATTGTGTGATTTCTTAACTTGTTTTCAATATTTAACCATAAACCCTAAAAGCACTAAAGCTATAGACCCTAAAAAATCGATTTAATGGCACAAAAAATTATAATTAGTGTAAATTGTATATGTCAATTATACACTAATTTAATTTTATTAAGGAACTGTCATAAAAATGTTTTTTCGAATCTATAAATTGGAAACGATATCGAGACGAATACGAGAAGAAATGTGTTCAGTGGTAAAATTTTGAAAAACCTGCTATCGTGAACCGATCTGATTTATCTAAAAGCCGAGATTGGACAATGAGATCTACTCTTTATACAAATCCGACTTCGACTGGAAGTTTTTAAGATCGATAGATTTGGCTCATTTCTTATTAAGAAATTGACACGAAAGAGGTTTCAATGGAATTATTACTGCTTTCGAAGAAGAACCTATTCGTACTCGTATTCAAAACGTAATCGTACTTCAATTTCTTAGCTGAACACTCTTGAGCTCCTTTTCCTTTTAGGAAGGATTTTCTCAGCGGACTTGACGTTTGTTCAGAAACAAAAGCATAGTTTATTTGCATTTAAAAAATGTAAATAAAATAAATGTGGTTTTTCTCTTTATTTGTTATATAATTCACCAACATTCTGTCGATTATGTCATACAGAACCAATATAATCAGTCTTAAAATGGGCATGTAAGTACAAATATGATTACAACGTGACAGACTACTGGCCATTTTTGTGATGGTGAATACCATCATTTTCTTACTCACCTTCAAAAGCACAATCAACGACGTCGGTGCCCAAGTCATTGTAGACTTGTTCTTGTGTCACGAAATTACTGTCGCATGCGTCAAATGACCAGTAAGAGTAGTCGAATGAGAAATCGTGATGATTATCTCGACCGGCGTCACGTACCAACATAGCTCTGGGCTTCGACAGACTGGTCTTCTTCCCCTCCATCTGTACAATCAGCTGTGCGTCCATATCAATTTCTCTATAAAAGTGAAGAAACAGAAAACAAAATAATGAACAATTATGCAAGAGTTATAGTTTAGAGTTAAGCAAAGAATAGCAAAGCGTATTACTTCTCAAGGATGGTGATCAACGAATGAAAGAGAAAAACAAAATGGAAAACTAACTTCTCATAAATAAGTTCTACTTATACACTCAGAAAAATAATACCATTAAATCAATAGTTTTTTAATAGTTTTTACTATTGTATTAATACTAATTTTGTACCATTAAATTAATAGTATCTCATTTTAAAGCAAAAGTAAAATGTACCATTAAATTAATAGTATGTATTTAATTTTAAGTTAAAAGTATGAGGTACCATTATATGAACAGTTTATTATTATATGATTTCATTTTAAAATAAAAGTGCGTGACATAACATTTTTATATGATATACTATTAAATTAATAGTATGTATATATTTTTAATACATAACCCATTAATATAATAGTAAACACACAAATTCAATAGTGCGGATACTATTAACTGCGTAATAGTATATATTCCATACTATAAAATTACACTGGTCAAATCATTGAAACAATAGTACACATAAACTTAAACAGTAATGGGATGGAAGTATTAAAATTATATTGCTATATGTAACATACTATAAATACAATGGAGGGAAATACTATTAATTTTAAAGTATTTCTAGTAAATTGAAATCTTCGTACTATTAAACAAGTAATAGTATGCGTCTCATTGGAATAATAGTACCTTTAATTTCAAAAACTATTAAATTTAATAGAAAGTTTGTTTTTTCTTTGTTTGTTTGTTTGGTTAAAGCCTGAAACTCTTGAACCACTGAACCGATTTCGATGCGGCCGTTCATTACGTAATTTGAACTTTCGCATGTAGAACTGGCCACTATAAGTTGCAACAACTCCGCTCTAGGGGGCGATATACGCTTTCATGTAGAACAAAGTTGCACACAAGTTCATACACATAACTTTAAAATAGAGCATTATAAATCGGTGAAGTCTTCACCGATCTTCGTTAAAGAGCCTTTCGCAATTATATAAACTAAACCAAGTTTGAAAAAATCGCCAATTGAAAGCGCTCAGATTTTCTCCATCCTTAAGTCAAAAGCTTGTCAGTTTATTTCGCCAGAATATAATGACCACTTTGTTTGTGTAATAGAAATTTGCATAAATTTTCACTGATTCGAAAGCGAGCTGTGAAACGATAAAGCTTGGCTTTTCTTTCTGTCTCTCATGTCCTTCAAAGCGATAATGAAAACGTGAATATTTATGAAATTAATTTCCTTCATTACATTTATAAAATTAACAACCATATAAAAACACTTTCTTTTTCATAACTTTTTGTTTCGGCAACATAAATCTTTGTAACAGTTTTTGTAACTCTTCGTTTCAAATCGTTTTTAAAACTTTTCAAATACATACAATACATACAACTTGTACATACAATACATACAATTCAATGCATACATACTCGAAATATCAATGTATGTTGATATTAAAAACCTTTATAATGGCGAGAGTATATTTTCTCCCATAACAGATTGAGAGAAAATAATAAAAAGTATAAGTTTAAGTACATACGATGACTTTCGATTTTCAATTTGTTATTATAAGCCTCGTCATTTTGCCGCACCATGGAGGCTTTTTTAATGGCCCTTTCGAGCTATTGCACAAAAAGCATTAATTTGATGAAATGAATGACTTACTATAAGGATTCAAAATTTGATTGCGTTATTAATATGAAACGTTGCATTTAATTAAATTTAACAAATTCGTTGTTAAAAATAAAGTTAAAAAAATTATGAAGAACTAGAAAGAGAAAGATCAGCAAATGTAAAGAGCCTAGTAATACCAAAAGGATTATTAAAGTGGTTAAGAAAGTTAACTTAATTCTAATTAATCTAAAAAAAGGCTTCTTTTGTACACATTATGGTCGCAAGAAATTATTAATCACGCTCATCGCTTGTATAGTCTTCTAAAAGGAGGTGTCAACAACAGATGTACGCTATTGTGCGTGGTCTTGTGGTGGTACCTCAATTTTTTGGTAGTCTTGGAATATTTATTCCCCGCGGAAATATAAATTTATTACCCATATAACAATAGCAGCTGTCGAAATTCAGATAATTTATACATATATAAATCATGTAGCAGATCAATATTCCAGAAAGCAGATCAAAGAACAGCATACAAAAAGAGGTCAACAACTGAAATTCATATGCTTTTCAACTTACTTCCGAACCGGAAGTTTAATGTCACTGATCAGATACAATAGATACTGAAAACCAGTTCACGATACTTCCCACTAGAAGATGCTCCGAAGACAAAAATTCAACAAAGACCCTAGTTGAATACAAAAAACTGAATACAAAAAGACTCAGAAAGAACGAGTCCCCATAAGAGAATGAAAATATTAATAGAAATATAGATAGATATGATATGAGGGGAGAAAGGAGGGGTGGGGGGGAAGGTAACGGTATCACGAACCATTTTATTTACAGAATGAAAAATAAACAAAAAAAAATCATCACAACTTGTTTATAAACAGCTAACTATTACACAAACTCATAAAATCATTATATGGTCTCACACCACTTTCACGTTAAAAGGCATAGAAAAAAGGCGGATGATTCTTACACAGCCCATAAAAATATATCCAGATGAATGCTATCAAATAAGAAACTTGTTGCTTTTTATAACAACGACTTTAATTCAATATCTTTTCAGAAACGAATGCTTTGCAAAGCCTTCTTCTTACCTGAAGGTAAGAACCTCCCAACAAATCAGTTGTAAATTATAACGTATTTTAAAGCATTAGGAAAACACTTAATTTATTTCCATTGTTAGATAATAAGATTAGTAAGGCGCTGTTCAGGCATGGGACATATGTCGCACGAGGGACACAAATTGTTGTTGTTTCAGAGCAAAACTACAAAATGAACTGTGGACTATGAATAAATGAATCTGTCCCTTGTGCGACACACGTGTCCCCTGAAATATCGAGGGACACGAGTAAACAGAGTTGTCGTACTGACGAAGAAAAATATTGTCTCTGTAATCAGGTATGCATTTTCGTGATATTGAGAAGAAAATGTATACAAATTGATATAATTAAATACAAAACAGCAACTCCAAAGTTTTTGCATATAGCCCTAAAAATTTCTCTAAAAACTGTCGGTGAGTAATATGAAATACAATTTTTATTCTTTTGTTTATAAAGCATATATTATAGACATGTGTTTGATGTGGTCAAAAAACCTCACGGAAATACTTATTAGCCTCCTGCAAAATGAAACATCGTTATGGGATATAAAAGACCAGAAGTATCACGACAGGTGCGCAAAGGAGGCGGCGTACAATAAAATTCTGAAAGAGATTAAAAATTATGCTCCTGAAGCTGGTATATAATTATATATAGTTATATATTTATATAATAGAATTTATATCAGTATGTCTGTATTCACCACCAGTGGTTGGAGTTTTATAGTTGTCACAACATAACCAGAATACCAGTGATGACTTCGAGTGACAAAAAGAATGAGATATATGTCATGAATGACATGTCACAGCACGCCAGAATAGGACTGTTAATCTCAAATAATTATTAATGCTGAAAAATTTCACACCTTATTTTTAATGAACTGAAAACCCAGATTATTAAAAAACTCAGATAATTAGGTAACTATTTAACACGGTATAATAAAATTAAGTTTACAAAGGTTTATATTCAAGAAGTAATAAAAAGCATTAAATGGTAGCAGAAAGGTATTAAATTATATCAAAAAGTATTAAAAAAATCTTGTCATAAAATCAACCATGTCACTCGACCCACAATCCAAATGAGAAACATGTTTGAACACTTCAGGGGACACGAGCGATGAATAGTTCCAAGCTGGGGACATATGTCCCATGTCTGAACAGCGCCTAACAAACTTTGCATGTTTTTCAACATCCTTTCTCTCTCTCTCACTCTCACTGTCTTCAATCAATCTACCCCTTTGCCTTGAGCTCTCATCTGTGCATCTATTGTATTCATAACCAGCCTATACTTCTTGCGTCTAACCAGAAACTATGACCAGCAACGTGCAACTAATGGGTTAGTAGCAGCAGCAACATTGACTGTTGCAGGTAGTATAGAAGTGTTAGTTACAAACTTCGTGCAACAGCGTCATCAACGAAAACAACTTCGAAAAATAGGCACAAAAAACAAAAGTAACGAAACGACTTGATCCGTGTCTAGTACACAAAAGAAAAACAAATAAAAAACTGGTACACGCTTCACAACGTAGAGCAGTATGATATTTATGCTCATAAAAAATAACAAAAAAAGCACCAACGAAGTTAATAACACGTTATGCGAATTTTGTAATAAATGATTTCCGTCATGCAAGTAACAACCAGCAAACAACAAAAATAACTACCACCAAAACGAATAGAGTGAAACAAAAATAAACTCTAAGAAAAAAATCATTACCGTTGAAAAACGTTATAAAAATGTTAATTTATATATGTATATTACAAAAACTATCACAGATTTTAAGAAGTTAGTTTCTGGTTTCTAGAATAAAGTTGCATAATCCCTTTTTAAAATACTCTACAAAAAGTAACTTGCTTTGAATTTGCATAAAAAATAAGTATGTGTTAGAGCTGTGCACAAGCCGTTTTAAAACTAATTTTAAAACTAAAACACAGAACGTTTTAGCAGTAAAATTGACAAAACATTTCAGATTTGCACCAACAGCGTTTATTGCTGGTACTCTGAAACAAAAACAAAATTGTCAGTCGAAAATGACGCAGCAGTTTTAATGCCACTTATTGCTACATAGATATAAGAGAGGATACACATTAGAGGTCTGCATGAAGAAAGTTCGAGCAATAACTGCAGAGTATCTTTTGATTATTCGAATCGAAAGAGACTGAACGAATACTCTGCTGAAAATTCTACACTAGACGACTCGGAAGAAAACGATTATTCGTCGTTTATGAATTGGAGGGGCACCGAATAAAAAAATATTCATATCCCGTTGATTAATTTTTGTTGGTGGAATCCATGGAAATACGTTTTTTTTTACTTTACGCCTAGGGAAAAAGAAAAGTTTTTTCTTTCTTATCTATTTGCTAGAGTTTTTGTTAGTGGAATCGAAAGTTTTTTTCATTTCTCTATTTGCCGATAATTTTCAGACACTTCTACGGCGGTCTGCTGCCTGCTTGATAGGACGGCGAATATCGACAGAAACATGCATTTGATATTTGCGGGGAGGGAAAGGGAGGATTTTTTTCGGTTTTTTATTTGCACATTTTCAGGCCCTTATCTGCTGCCTGCCTTGCTCCGACGTTATCAGTTGTCCAGCGTCTTTTCCCTCCATGCAGACACTGTCTAAAAATTACGTATTTTCTTTCTGTTATGTTATTTGTTATTGTATTTTTTTATTGTTTTCGAAGCCTTCGTCCGCAATGAAGGAGGATATACATACAATGTTTACATACATAATGTATTATTAGAGAGCTGCACGAGACGTCTCGAATGATTCGAAACTGATATAGCAACATTTTTGCGTCGATGCAGTGCTGCCATTTGATTTCGAATCAAGCCGTAACTATCGGAAACATATGTGGCAATGTTTTCAGCAGCGCTTCCAAAAGTCACCGCTTGATTTGAAAGAATATGAAAGCATTTCAGACAACCCCTGAAACTTGTAAGACGTCTTGAACAAACCTTCGAGACGTCTCATGCAGTCCTCTAGTATATATACAAACACGATTCATTCGAAATTTGAATGAATCATCTTTTCTTCTTTAGGTTCTACCCTAATTTCATTCGTACAAAAACGTATGGAGATTCGGTTTCATTCGAATATAGTAGGCGTTTTAATTTTTGAGTTAAGGAGTAAAATTTTCATTCGAAATGTACTGTACTGCAGTAGTGTATTCAAGGGTATTCGTGTGTTCGAGACATCCCATGCAGACCTCTAATACACATACGAAATGCACATACATATTAAATCCATACATACGTTTAGCCGTCTCCTAGGCTTTTAGTTAGAAAAAAAGCATTGCGTGCCTCTCCCTTTTTATACCCTACACCCGAAGGGGTGTGAGGGTATATTCACTTTGTTCTTCCGTTTGTAACGCATTAAAGGAGGAGTGGCAGGTATAGAAAAGTATATATATTCTGGCTCAGAATCACCCTCCTGATTCGATTTAGCTATGTCCGTCCGTCTGTCTGTCTGTCCGTCCGTCCGTCTATGGAAACCACGATTACAGGAGAACGAATAGAGGTATCGTCACGAAATTTGGCATGAATATTCTTTGTTATCCTACGCTGTTTGGTATTCAAATTGGTATTCAAATCTACTTTTTAATTACTTTTTATAGAAAATATGCACTCATCCGAGCTTTTAGCTCAATTTCTTGGCTTGTACACCGAAATTTCAGGTAAAATTTTATTTCCAAATCCACCATCTTAGACTAAAATATATTCTCAAAAATGGGCGTGACACGCCCACTTATATATTATACCATGTAATAAGGTGTTTGGTAGGAAAAACGGGGTTGTAGATGAGTTAATATATCAAAATTTGCTCCCTGTAAATTTAAAAAAGTAGGTGTCACCCGCCCACTTTTTATCACTTCGACAGATGCGGGTGTAGGGTATATGAGCTTCGGTCAGGCCGAAGATAACGCTCTTACTTGTTTTCGTTTCTTTTTTTTGTCGTTTTTCTCGAAAATGTGGCAGAACATTTTTTCATTGTTTTCAATTGTTGTTCGGGGCCACAATTTGTGGACCATTTACAACAAAAACAAAGTAAGAAAAAGACGATAATTACATGGGAAAAATGGATAAGTATGCTTTTTGAGTTTGAGCGGAAGGAAAGAGAGAGAGTTGTTTGCGGTTCTTTCGTTCCTTTGGAGTTTAGGCGGAGGGAACGAGATCGAAATGCATCAACATTAAAACAGCAACTGCAAATTTTCGAACAGGCAGTAAAAATGAATGTCGGTCGGGTTAAGGCACCACAGTTTTGATGTTTATTGCGATTTTCATACAGCAGTCACAAAACAGCAGTCGTGCCGATTTGTGCCTAGCTATGTTCAAAACGGCTTGTGCACAGCTCTACACCTTTTCCAATTGTAGTTCATAAAGCGTCAAATGTATTTCAGAAATGGTCAATTTTATTTCAGAAACTGTCAAATGTATTTCAGAAATCGTCATTTTTATTTCAGAAATGGTAATTTTTCTTTCAGAAATGGCCATTTTTATTTCAGAAACCGTCAAATATAGTTCAGAAATTATCAAATGTAGTTCAGAAACTGTCAAATGCAGATCAGAAACTATCGAATAGTAAATATTTAATGGTGTTTTCTTTCTACATACATACGCATATACACAGGAATTTTAAAAAATTAGCTCATCAATAGGCCCACCGAAAACAAACCCTATACAATTCAAATTTACCGAACTACATCTAAGAGTTTCTGAACTACATTTGATAGTTTCTGAACCATATTTGACAGTTTCTGAACTACATTTGATAATTTCTGAACTACATCTAATAGTTTCTGAACTACATATGATAGTTTCTGAACCATATTTGACAGTTTCTGAACATCATTTGATAATTTCTGAACTACATTTGATAATTTCTGAACTACATTTTATAGTTTCTGAAGTACATTTGATAGTTTCTGAACTACATTTGATAGTTTCTGAAATACAAATGACGATTTCTGAACTACATTTGATAGTTTCGGAAATTACGATTTGATCTATTAACTCATTTACAACACCGCTTTTCCTACCAAACACCTCATTATGTGGTATAGTGTATAAGTGGGCGTGTCACGCCCATTTTTGAGAATATATTTTAGTATAAGATGGTGGACTTGGAAATAAAATTTTAGCTGAAAATTCGGTCTACAAGCCAAGAAATTAAACTAAAAGCACGGATGAGTGCATATTTTCTATAAAAAATAGGCGTGGCACTGGTCCGATTCCCCATTTTTAATACCAAACAGCGTGGGACAACAAAGAATATTCGTGCCAAATTTCATGACGATACCTCTATTCGTTCTCCTGTAATCGTGATTTCCACAGACGGACGGACGGACATGGCTAAATCGAATCAGGAGGTTATTCTGAGCCAGAATATATATACTTTTCTATACCTGCCACGCCTCCTTTAATGCGTTACAAACGGAAGAACAAAGTGAATATACCCTCATCCCTTCGGGTGTAGGGTATAATGACCATTTCTGAAATAAAAATGACCATTTCTGAAATAAAAATGACATTTCTGAAATAAAAATGACCATTTCTAAAATAAAAATGACGATTTCTGAAATACATTTGACGG
Organism: Conops quadrifasciatus; assembly: GCA_949752815.1. NCBI lineage: Eukaryota > Metazoa > Arthropoda > Insecta > Diptera > Conopidae > Conops > Conops quadrifasciatus. The sequence continues at coordinate 27,694,468 of OX457078.1, read as the reverse complement.
TTTCTGAAATAAAAATTACCATTTCTGAAATACTATAGGAATAGGAAATATTCAATGGTGTTTTCTCTCTACATACATACGCATATACACAGGAATTTAAAAAATTAGCTCATCAATAGGCCCACCGAAAACAAACACCCTATACAATTAAAATTTACCGAACTACATCTAATAGTTTCTGAACTACATTTGATAGTTTCTGAACCACATTTGACAGTTTCTGAACTATATTTGATAATTTCTGAACTACATTTGATAATTTCTGAACTACATTTTATAGTTTCTGAAGTACATTTGATAGTTTCTGAACTACATTTGATAGTTTCTGAAATACAAATGACGATTTCTGAACTACATTTGATAGTTTCAGAAATGACGATTTCTGAAATACAAACGATGACTTCTGAAATACATTTGACGGCTTCTGAAATAAAAATGACCATTTCTGAAATAAAAATGACCATTTCTGAAATAAAAATGACCATTTCTGAAATAAAAATGACCATTTCTGAAATAAAAATGACCTTTTCTGAAATAAAAATGACGATTTCTGAAATACATTTGACGGTTTCTGAAATAAAAATTACTATTTCTGAAATACTATAGGAATAGGAAATATTCAATGGTGTTTTCTTTCTAAATACATACGCATATACACAGGAATTTAAAAAATTAGCTCATCAATAGGCCCACCGAAAACAAACACCCTATACAATTCAAATTTACCGAACTACATCTAATAGTTTCTGAACTACATTTGATAGTTTCTGAACCACATTTGACAGTTTCTGAACTACATTTGATAATTTCTGAACTACATTTGATAATTTCTGAACTACATTTTATAGTTTCTAAAGTACATTTGATAGTTTCTGAAATACAAATGATGATTTCTGAAATACATTTGACGGTTTCTGAAAAAAAAATTACCATTTCTGAAAGTTACCCGTAAATTTATCAGTTTACCGCAAAACTGATTTAAATCAATAACACAAATTTGTAGCGAACATTTTGAAAAAAACCCACATTTTTTGCCTCGTGAGGAGGCGTGAGTGGTTGGGTTATGGTTTATGTTGCATTGTTATCCACTTTTAAGCTATAGTTACAATTTCGAGTCTCTAGCTATCCGGGAAGATAGTTCAACATCAATTTCAAAATTTGTAGCGACATTTTAAAAGGGCCCATTTTCTTGCCCTAAAGTGGGCGTGAGTCGTTAGTTAATGGTTTATGTTGCATTGTTATTTAGTTCTACGGTACGGTTCCAATTTCGAGTCTTAAGATTACCGAAAAGCTGGTTTAAAATCAATTTATAAATTTGTAGCGAACATTTTGAAAGGGCCCAAATTTCTTGCATTAAAGTGGGCATGTTAAAGTGGGTTAGTTTATGTTTGGTTTGCATTGTCAACCAGTTATTAATTTCTGCTTAAGTATTGCGACTATTGTTATTTGATGGATCATACTCGTGGAGTAAATCGTAAATCGGTTCTGGTCGGTTACCAACAAGAATTTGGCCATGTTATTTTTTTAGATTTTTTAGGTTACCTCTTATTTAAAACGCTTAATGAATAAAGACTTGAGAGAAAAATTAATACAATTAATGTAATTGACAAAAGAAGCACAAACTTACTAAATACAAACTCTATGAACAACATTTTTACTCTCCCCTCTGTCACTCTTCTTTCTCGCTCCTTCTTAAGTTATTTTTAATTTTATCCATACATTTCTACATCTGTCCGCTCTAGGCCGGTAAATTAGAAGGCTTGTAGTGTAGGCCAAAAATAATCTTTCGCATTTTGCTGGAAATCATTTCAAGTTTTATCTTCAACTTCAACTTGAAAAGTTTGTCGATCATTCTTGAGTGTATTTTTTTTTTTTTTTTTTTCCAACGTTTATTAATTATTGTACCTTCAAATATGTGAACTAACAATAAGTACTCAAATCTTAACTCTAAATTGTTAATAATTTATGTCCAGCCAATGCTAGACAAAAACTTAGTTGCGCGGTAGTCTTTCATGTCACTCGTGTGCGGCTGAGAGCAAGAGTGTCTCTCCTTCTCAGCCGAATGTGGCCTCTGTAGTTTAGAATGTTGCGGGCTAGTGGATTTGGATGGAACTCAAGCTTCTGTATGTATTTTGTCACATGTTTCGAGAACACAGCTTTAACCATCGGGACATTTAGGTCTTTGTGAATACGCGAGTTTTTTATATACCACGGAGCAGCTGTGATCATACGGAGGTTTTTATTTTGTCGCGTTTGAATTTTTTCTATATTTGATGCTGAGGCTGAACCCCATAACTGGATCCCGTAGCACCATATTGGCTTTAAAATCGAGTTGTACAGTAGGAGCTTACAATCTAGGCTTAGTGTAGAATTTCTCCCAATAAGCCAATTGATTTGAACTGCTTTTAATTTCATTTGGATCAGCTTTGCATCTATGTGAGACTTCCATGTTAAACGGCGATCAAGGTGAATACCGAGGTATTTGACCTCACAATGTTGCGGTATAATTTGGTTATTGATTTGAATAGGCGGGCAAATTGCCCTGCGTAAGGTAAATGTAACATGTGCACATTTTTGTTCGTTAACCTTTATTTTCCACTGTTTCAGCCATTTTTCCAACTGAGATATATAATCCTGTAGTTTTCGGGTTGCTTCCTGGGGGTTTTCGTGGACGCTTAGAAACGCTGTGTCATCAGCGAATGTTGATGTGTGAATATTGTTATTTATTGGCATGTCAGAAGCATATATCAAATATAATATAGGACCCAAGATGCTGCCTTGTGGAACTCCGGCTTTAATCGGTTGTGGAGTGCTCAGAAAGTTACCTTCTTTTATAATAAATGTTTGGCCAATTAAATAGTTTTCTAGTAGCTTATGAGCGTTTGCGGGTAAGCATTGCTTCAACTTATGAATTAGTCCTTCGTGCCAAACTTTGTCGAAAGCCTGGGAAACATCAATGAACAGAGCCGAGCAATATTTCTTTTCTTCAAAAGTTTTTCTCACTACATTTACAAGTCTATGTGTTTGTTCAATAGTGCTATGTTTTCTCCTGAATCCAAATTGATGGTCCGGAATACATCCTTTCTCGTTTAACAGGGGGGCCAGCTCACTCATAACTCCGCCTGGTTGAGCTTAACGCGAAACCTGCCGGTCCCAAGCCCGGATAAAGGAGGAGGGTTGTCCCTTTCGGCTGACAGCGTCTGATTTTCACCATGTTAGGTGCGGCTGTCAGCCACTGACGTGTCAGCGTCTGTTCACCAGGTTAGGTGCGGCTGATCGTCACTCTCCCTTAAAAATCCAGAAGCGTCTGTCCCACAATGGGCGGCTCCCTGGTCCGCGTCTGATCCCAGAGGGGCGGCGGTTTTATAAACCTGGCAGAAGGTATAAAATGCAAGGTGGAGGAGTTTTTATGGTTCATGAGTGAGTCTAAAAAGGATACAACTCGGGTAGGGATATCTGCCCAAACGTCGGTGGAAGCTGTGGCTGCTACCACCGGCGGGCACGGTGGAGACGATAGGTCTTCTCTGCGTGTCGCCAGCGGCCACCAACTGAAAACGGCTGGCATGTCGTCGACAACAGGGCATGCCAGTTCTAAAGCTACTGTTGAAGCGCTAGACAAAAGGGTAGCGCGGTCAGGTGCTGTAGTCGATTCAGACTCAGACCTCGACAGCGTTACCATCGAGTCTACAAAGGAAGGGCCTCCGATGTCTCCGGGTTCCTCTATGGTTGCTGAACCGGATAGCAAGGTCAGGATCAAGAGGATACCTAATAGGGAGAATCTGAAAGCCCTTTCTGAATACAAGGCGGCAATTCGCATTGTCAGCCGTCTAGGTCCCAAGACTGGTCTCTCCAAGGCGGAGAATGAAAGGCTGGCTTGGGCTAATGACACGGTGGCAAGAGGGCGAGCACACTTTGCGGGAAAAGAGAAATACTTCCCGAAAAGCAAGACGTTTCCCAACTCTATAGAGGAGGGCGTCGCCAAACAGTTGACAATGAAGAGGCAAAGGTCCAATGATGAGGCCAAGTCAGCTAACAAGAAGCTGAAGCATCAGGACCAAACCCCTTCCACATCTAAGGCTTCCACGTCCAAAGCTGCGCTCGAAGCGTTGCCCGATAGTAGGAAGGCCAGTGAGGTCGCAAAACGTCATCTGACAGTAGCGGTCCTCAACCGAGCCAACCCCTACGGGCAGATGACGACGGGGCAATGGAGGATGGTGGAAGCTAAACTGCTGGAAGCTATGATCAGCAAAATGGACGCCGAGGTCGACCAGCCAATGCCGTCTTTTGACGGGGCGGGCTGGTTCAATGGTGTGAAGCTGGTCAAGTGTAATGACGAGATGACCCTCCAATGGCTAAAGGGAGCGGTTTCGAAACTCCACGGCCTATGGGAGGGAGCAAAATTCGAAGTCGTGGATAGAGCTAACATCCCCTCTATCCCGAAGGCGAAGGTCCTCATTCCGGTCACTATGAAGCCGGAAGTAGCTCTCCGTCTTTTGCAGAGGCAGAATCCAGATGTGCCAACCAGTGAGTGGCAGATTCTGCACGTTGCAAAGCCCTGCACTCCTGAGGGGGGACAGAACTACATTCTGCAAATAACGAAGCAGGCGGAAGACATTTTATACCCGCGGTTCGGGAAAATGTTTTGGGGCGTAGGAAGCGTATTCCTACGTCTGAAGAAGCGACACCCGGGCGACGAAAACACCAACACGTTAGACACTGGTGAAGTGGAGAAAGATCTGGCCGATGCAGCCTCAAACCTTCAGTTAGGGGAGAAGTCGGCAGCGGTGGAACCAGACAAAGTAGCCGGCCCCGCTGAGGTCACCAAGGAGCCTAGCTCTGAGGGTCCTACAGATTAATCTACATCACAGTAAAACCGCCTCAGCCGAGCTCCTCCTCACTTTAGAGGGGGGCGGCTACGACGTGGCCCTAATTCAGGAACCCTGGATATCTTCGGGTGACAGGATTTCTGGACTTGGGTCACAAAATTACACACTGTTCGCACCAACAAGGGTAAGTAAAGTTAGGACCGCGATTCTTATTAGGCGGGGAATTAACTCAAACCTTATCTCTCGTTACAGTGTCGACGACTTGACGGCTGTGGAGGTAGAGGACGGTGGGAATACCCTACTTCTCGCGTCCTGCTACATGGCTCACAACAAGGATGCACCCCCTGAAGAGCTCAAGATTCTGGTCGAAGGAATGAAGGCCAAGGGGCAACGACTGGTGGTGGGCACCGACGCCAACGCTCATCACCCTGTCTGGGGATGCGAGGACGTCAACGACAGAGGTGAGTCTCTCCTGCACTTTATCCTTAATTATAACCTATCGATAGCCAATAGAGGGAGGGAACCCACCTACAAAGGTCCACTCTCTGAGAATGTGCTAGATATTACTCTTTTTAATCAACATATAAACGTGATTGATGATTGGAAGGTGCTTAGGCAACCTTCCTTCTCTGATCACAACTATATCTCCTTTACCATTCATTTTAACAATACTGACACCATCAAAGCATACAGAAATCCTAGGAATGCAGACTGGGAAAAGTATGAAAGGGTACTCAGTAAGAAAATAGGTCAACCGGTGCCAATTGTAAGCGCTGGGGACCTTGAGAAATGCGTTGATAAACTAGTAGGGTCTCTAATATCCTCTTATAAAATCGCTTGTCCCCTTACGAGGCCGGGGCGGAAGAGTAAACCGCCCTGGTGGAACAAGGAGTTGGGGGAGAGTAGGCGCAACCTCCGTGAAATCTTCAAGCTGGCTAAAATAACTGACCGACTTGAGATATGGGATGAATACAAGGAGTTACTTAGATTGTACAAAAAGGACATAAAAAGGGCTAAGAAAACCTCTTGGAGGAATTTTTGCTCTAACATCGAGAAAACAACCGAAGTGGCAAGGTTGAGGAAGCTTATGGCGCGTACCCCGACAACACCACGCACTCTATGCATAGGCGACGGAGAGTGGACAGAAGACAGCAAAGAAACCTTAGAATCGCTGATAGATTCTCACTTTCCAAGCTGCACAGAAGACGCTCTCTCGAACACGGTGGAACTCATAGATGGGCCATATGAATGCGATGCCATCTCCAATAATAGAGTGAGATGGGCGATCAAATCCTTTGACCCATACAAATCGCCAGGGCCAGACGGAGTATTCCCTGCGATGCTGCAACACGGAATAGAGGACGTTAGCCCGTGGCTTACACATATCTACGAAGGTTGTTTAAGGCTGGGCTATGTACCAAGCAATTGGAGGGTATCTAGGGTTGTGTTCATTCCGAAATCAGGCAGAAACAGCCACATATACCTAAAAGACTACAGGCCCATTAGCCTCACGTCCTTTCTTATGAAAACGCTTGAAAGGGTGTTAGATGCTCATATAAGAGGAAAACTAAACCCCCTACTTTTGTCTCCAAGGCAGCACGCGTATACAAAGGGAAAGTCAGTGGAGACGGCACTACACATGGTCGTCGAAGGCATTGAGAAAGCCCTAGAACAACAGGAGTTCGCGATGGGAGTTTTCCTTGATATTGAGGGTGCCTTCAACAAAGTATCACCTGAAGCGATAATAGAAAGCATCTGTCAACTAGAAGTACACCCAGCTATCTGTAGGTGGATAGAGAGGTGGCTAAGACACAGGGAGATCTCAGCGGAATGGGGGGGTTTCACCACCAAGAGGAAAGTCAACCGAGGAACACCACAAGGTGGCGTCCTATCCCCCCTCCTCTGGAACCTCGTAGTGAACAAGCTACTGAAAATCCTGGAGAATGGACCAGCAAAGCTAACGGCCTACGCTGATGACATAGCCGTTATTATCACTGGGAAATTTCTAGACACTATTATCTCAATAATGGAATGCACATTAAGGGAGATTCACGCATGGGCAACCAAAGTAGGTCTCAGTGTAAATCCAGGAAAAACGGAACTTGTGCTCTTCACCAGAAAATACAAGATTCCAACCTGGAATCCTCCAATGTTGGGACGACAAAGACTGACGGCAAAAAGCAGCACCAAATACTTAGGAGTAATACTGGACAACAAACTGACGTGGAAGGCAAACATTGAAGAGAGAGTGAAGAAGGCGTCTGTGGCCCTCTATGCATGCAAGAACATGGTGGGTAAGTCATGGGGCCTCTCTCCCTCCTTAATGTACTGGGTCTACACAGCAGTGGTCCGGCCAATATTGCTCCATGGTGCTTTGGTGTGGTGGCCTGCCACGACAAAAAAGACCTATGCTGACAAACTGGATAGGGTACAGAGGCTAGCTGGATTATGCATCACGGGTGCCTTAAGAAGTACACCATCCGACGCGTTAAACGTCTTGCTCTACCTTCCACCTGTAGACCTGTGGATTAAAAACCAGGCTAAAAAAGCTGCCCTAAGACTGAAAGCTATGGGGCAGCTTGGGTATCGATCTTATGGCCATTGTAAATTAAAGGAAATAGATAGGCCCATGCAACCTATAGACTACGTGACACCAAGACTTAGCATTGACGTCAAGCCAAAGGTAACTATTAAAGAAAAGGGATGGCTGAGAGGCGCCAGGCTCGAGGGCAAAACTTTTAATATTTTTACTGACGGCTCTAAACTAAAGGAAGGGGTAGGTGCTGCGGTGTACTGTGCAGAGCTGGATCTCAAAGAGGCTTTCAGGCTGCCGGACCACTGCAGCATCTTTCAAGCTGAAATATTTGCCATTAAAATGGCAGCTATTCTGGCTGATACACGCACGGCACCATACTCAAGAATAAACTTGTACGTTGATAGCCAGGGGGCAATCAAAGCTCTCTGTGCAGACTGGATCTGTTCGTTGATGGTTTGGGAGTGTAAAGCCGCACTTGAACAGCTAATGAATGACAAGATCCTACATATCTATTGGGTCCCTGGGCACACGGGGATCCTGGGGAATGAAAAGGGCTACGAACTAGCAAAGATAGGAGCACTACAAACTGAGAACATAGTGGCAGCTCCTATACCTTTACAAAATCTTAAGTATAACTGTGACTCCGAAATGATAAAAGAAGCGGAAAAGCGTTGGAACTCTACTCCTGCCTGTAAAGCCTCAAAAATCATGTGGAGCCACTATGACGGAAGACGAACGAATTACCTACTGTCACTCACCAGGGCTAGCTGTAGACTTCTGGTAGGGATGGTTACTGGACATTTCTATACCGCAGCTTACGCTTACAGGATTGGACAGGCTGCCAGTGAATCCTGCAGGAAGTGTAGACAACCTGGGGAGAGAGAGACTGTGGAACACTTGCTCTGTCAGTGCCCAGTCCTAGCTGACAGTCGGGTCAAATGCCTGGGCCTCTACTGGTGCCACGACCTAAAGCAAGCAGCGGAGGCACCACTTGATGACCTTCTGCGCTTCTCTAAAGTCGTGCGCAGCAGTTTGACCTAAGCGAAGTTTTTGCGGCAGATGAAATAATTACATAGTTGACCTAACGACCTCGTAATGACTCAATGAACCAAACGTAGGCTAGTAACACCAAGGACCGTAAGGTCTATGTGGGGTACCTAGTGCCAGCTAGCTTTTAACTAACTAACTAACAGCTCACTCATAAGTATTTTTTCAAATAGTTTTGACAAGATAGATAGTAAGCTTATAGGCCTATAAGATTCCACTTTCGTGTTGTCTTTTCCGGGCTTAGGAATCATGGTAATCAATGATACCTTCCATTCTGTAGGGTAGTATTCAAGTCGTAAAATAGCATTAAATATGTGAAGAATTATTTTTTTGCTATACGGGGTAGCTCTAGGAGCATCTTGTTACTGACTTTATCAGCACCTGGGGCTTTCTTCGGGTTTAAGCCAGCAATAGCATTTTCGACATCGCGAATGCTAAATCTTATTGGGACGGCGGCTTCATCATCAACTGGTGACAGCTTAACTATGTCATCAGATATGTTTGGAGTAAATACTTTTCTCAGATGGTTAACAAACAGATTGCTTTTTTCAGTGTCGGTTCTTGCCCATTCTCCGTTTAAATTTCGTATTGGGGGTTTACTTATTACAGGTCTTTTGAGACCTCTGGTTGCTCGCCATAGCGAAAAATCTGTTTGTGGTGTTGCGTCAAGTTCCTGAAGATATTTTTGCAAAGATGCAATTTTTAGATCTTCTAATAGTTTCTTAAGCTTTGTGGTGCATTCTTTTAGCCTAGCTTTTAGTCGAGGGGATCTGTAACGTTGCCATTCTCTTAGTACTCTTCGTTTTTCAGTGAAAAGCAGTTCTACATCTTCTGAATAGATTTCATTATATATTGCCTGCCGGCTGGTGGAAGTGGCATGTTGAACAGCTTGCTTAAGATTTGCATCAAATTTTTTAATAGAGTCATTTATGTCTTCAGGCGTTCTTAACAGCATATTCTCCGAGCAATGGGCACTGAGATATTTTTTGTATTTTATCCAGTTAGTTCGTGTGACTGTCATTGCTAAATCGTCTGTAGGTAAGGCAGTTCCTTGGAAATTGAATATGGTAACAATAGTGGGAGTGTATAAACATACATACGGGCAGAACGTTCGTTCACATAACAACAGAATAACAACAACAGAACAACAACCAACGGTCTCGATCAAATGTCAACTCCGTTGGCTCCGTTCTGACCGTTTGCGTAGCGTCATCAAATCACGGTCACGCTAGCAAAGCACGGATGGCTTGGCTCGCGCTGCTCTAATAGTGTCGGATTATATGTCGGTCAGGAACAAGCGTCTGCTATGACACAGTTTCCGGGTCGCACGACACAATTCATAATTATTACTTTGTTTATTTTATGTTTATGTTAGCATTAATTTTATTATATAAATTGTAATTATTGTTCAATAAAGTTCAGTTGTTTTGTGTGACTATTAGGACTCAACTCGACTCTTTTCTTTCGCTTCTCGTGCTAAGGTTTAAGTGCCTAGCACAGTGAACATCTTCAGGAGTAGGTTGTAGTTAAAGTACTGCAATCCTGCTACTAACCAACATTTAGGGATCAGTTGTAGTTCAAGTACTGCAACTGAACCAAGAACTAAGGACCCTCAAGAAGTCTTGAGGAATACAGGGAAAACGCTCCTTTTACATTTTGGTGACCCCGACGTGATCCGATTCAAGTGTTGGATCACGTTAAGCAGTTCACAATAATCAGAAGCGAACCGTTAAATTCTTCGGCAGTATGGCGAACATCCAGGAGATATTCCAACGACAACGGGAAATCGGCGGAGAAGTTCAGAGGATCATTCTGAATTACAAGAAGGACTCATCATCAAGAAAGACTTCGGCGGCATATTACCAAGACAGGCTCGACAAACTAAGGAGCCTAGTTTCCGTGTTTGACGAGGAGGACTCTGTGCTGAGGGCCCATTGCAAGGACCCAATGGATCACCAGTACTTCTCGGAAGATTACTACGGCCAGATAGCTGAGCTGGCCAAGAAGTACATGGCCGAGTTCGAAGGAAAATATAACGATCTAAAAACGTCAGAGGCAGTTCAGGAGCCTCAAGTGCTCAAACAGATCCCGACGAAGGCAAGGGAGATGATTCAGGAGCCTCAAGTGGGTAATCAAGTCCCGCGAAGAGGAATATGTGAAGATATTTCAGGCCTGGTACGGAAGCAGAATGCATTGAAACAATCATTGCAACGTCAACTGCTGACAGATGTAACTTGCACTCAACCAGCGTACTGGGAAGTTAAACAAAAGAACTTGACCCGGTTATGGGATCAAATTGAGCAGCTTCATCAGATATTTGAAGAATGCCAGGATCCATCAGTTTTAGGTTATGGGCTCGAAAGCTATATCGAACTAGAAGGCACTGTCCAGGAGAAATTGGTGGAAATTTCAACACGTTTGGTCAAGCGACGAACCGACAGTGCAGCATCCAATGACACGAATCTGCCAAAGATATCGATCCCAGCATTCGACGGAAACTATCTTCATTGGCACCAGTTCATGGATTTATTCAACGAGGTGATCGGCAAGAAACCTTTGCCAAGCGTACAAAAGTTCTGGTACCTGAAGAGCAACTTGACTGGCGAAGCTGAGCGGATTATCAGTCATTTGTCGATGACTGAAGACAACTACCAAACTGCATGGAACATCCTGAAAGACAGATTCGATAGCGAGCGCATTCTCGTTGAACACATCATCAGGAAGCTGGTTGAACAGTCGCACGTTGATTCACCGTCAGCAAACAGCATCAAGCAGCTCCATGACGTCACAAAGGAGTCGCTGTTGGCACTGGAGAACATCAGAATAGACACAACTTCGTGGGATCCGATACTACTTCATGTCCTTCTGAAGAAACTGGATAGACAAAGTCTAATGCTATTCGAACAGTCATTGTCAAATCCAAGACTCGTCCCTTCAGTTAAATCATTCCTTGACTTTCTAGAGAGCCGTTTTCGTTATTATGAAGCAGTTGGCCGTAACAACGTATCGAAGCAAGGAGGTTAATCAAAAGTCAGTTCTTTTGTGGCAACGAAACCCAAGGAACAAAGTAGTGCTACAGCATTAACATGCAAATGCTGTAGATCAGGATCGCATCCAATGTTCTCATGCAAAAGATTTTTGCAGATGTCAGTACAAGAACGCTTGAAGTTTGTACTCAGCAACAAGCTTTGTATGAATTGTTTGAAATTTGGGCACATGGCAGGACATTGTGCATCGAGAAGTTGTGTTAAATGCAACAAAAGGCACAACACTCTACTTCATACTGGAGACGAATCCAAGACGAGGGCAGCAGAGAACTCCGTTAAGGCAACAGAGAATTCTGCTTCGAGGTCAGCGAACGACTCGACAGCTATGACAATTGCAACTTCTAGAACTAAAAGCGTTCGCCCGTACGTGCTTCTTAGTACTGCCGTTAAGTTGACATCAAGCAGCGGACAGAGTGTAGAATGCAGAGCTATTCTTGACTCCGGCTCCCAAGTTAACCTTATTACCGATCGATTAATGAAGAGACTGGGAGTCACTCCAAAGGCTGTATCTCTGTATATTCAGGGGATCGGCAGCAGTGGTAAAAAATCCCAGCATCGCATCAACGTCAGCCTACATTCAAGAGTAAACGGTTTTACTGCGACACTAGAAGCGTTTGTGTTACCACAGATCATCTCGGCACAGCCTTCTCAACAGTTCGACGTTGCAAAATGGCCAATTCCAGGAAACATCGAATTGGCTGATCCAGGTTTCAATCGCCCTGACAGGATCGATGCTTTACTCGGAGCTGAAATTTACCATCAGTTGCTGTCTATCGGACAAATTCAACTAGGAGAAGGTCTTCCGATCTTGCAGAACACCACGTTAGGATGGGTGCTTTCAGGGAAGATAGCCAACGAGGAATTAGAATCAGCAACGTGTGGAATGTGCACTGACGATGACGTTCGCATGGACGCAGCAATTGAGCGTCTATGGAAACTAGATGAGGTGGAATCATCCAATCAAATTCTCTCTCGAGCAGAACAACGGTGCGAATCACATTTTGCACAAAATACTGTCAGACGCAATGATGGCCGATTCATGGTGAAACTGCCATTTGCTGACAACCCGGAAACATTGGGAGAGTCCAGGAAGGTCGTTTTGAATCGGTTCCTTGCCCTCGAGCGTCGGCTATCGAACGACAGGGAAACTAGACAACAATACGTTGCTTTTATGAAGGAATACGAGGCGCTTGGGCATATGACGAAAATAGATATCGAGTCGGTGTTGTCACCGAATTATTTCATTCCTCATCATTGTGTGCTCAGACCTGGGAGTAGCACCACTAAGTTACGCGTTGTGTTTGATGCTTCGGCCAAGACAGCATCAGGGTACTCTCTGAATGACCTACAGTACACTGGGCCAGTAGTTCAGAGTGAGCTTTTTTCTGTACTCTTGCGTTTACAAAAGACAGATTTTCGTGCATCCAGATGACCGCAGGTACCAGATCATCGTTTGGAGAAAGGAGCCTACTTCACCGATTGAGTACTACGAACTCAATACTGTTACCTACGGAACCAGATCAGCACCATACCTCGCAACAAAGTGCCTTCAAACTTTAGCGAAGGAAAACGGTATCAAGTATCCTCTTGGATCACAGGCTCTTCTGGACAATTTTTACGTTGATGACGGCCTGAGTGGATCCGACAGTTTAGCAGGAGCCTTAGAGACGCAGAGGCAACTTACAGAGATTCTAAACTCAGCTGGCTTGGTTCTGCACAAATGGTGTGCAAATCACCCACAGTTGCTTCAAGGTATTCCAGAGAGCAACCAAGAAGTCAACCTTGATTTATTAGACGGCGACAATCAATCTGTCAAAACGCTTGGTTTAACGTGGCTTCCGAAGACTGACAATCTTTGCGTCAAAGTAAACGTTGGCATCAGTAAAAGGATCACAAAGCGTTCAGTCAGCTCGGATCTAGCTAGGTTGTTCGACCCCTTGGGGATCTTGGCACCGGTTGTTGTGACTGCCAAGATTTTCATACAAGAACTGTGGCAATTGAAGTTGTCTTGGGATGAATCACTGCCTGCAGCATACCACACCAAGTGGACCAAATTCCTGGACGAGTTGCCTCAAATAACCAATCTTAAGGTATCGCGACACATGTTCTCTGGAGACAGGCCAAAGTCGATTCAGCTACACGCTTTCGCTGACGCATCCGAAAAGGCATTCGGTGCGGCAGTATACATTCGGGCGTGTTTCAACGACGGCAGAGTACTGGTGAGGCTGTTATGCGCTAAGTCTCGGGTTGCCCCCCTGAAACGTCAGACACTGCCAAGGCTGGAGTTATGTGCAGCGGTCGTAAGTGCTCAGTTGGCAACCAGAGTGAGGAAGGATTTAAGGATACAGGATTCACCGACATTCTTTTGGTCTGACTCATCAATAGTACTGTCATGGATAAACACATCTTCGGCGTCTTTTCAAACTTTTGTAGCCAATAGAGTGGCTACCATACAAGAGTTGACGTTACCCGAGCAGTGGCGTCATGTTGCTTCCAGCGACAACCCTGCAGATGTGCTGTCAAGAGGTTTATCACCAAACAGGCTGGTGGCGTGCAACTTGTGGTTTTATGGTCCTTTCTTTCTACACGGTAAAGAAAGTGTATGGCCTTCGAAAATTTTGCCAGCAATTCATGATGATTCCGAAAGGAAGCGGAGCTCCCCTTCAGCATTTCTCACGATTGACAATACTTCATTGATCTACACAATTAATCATTCCAACTCGTTCGGGAAACTCCAGAGGATCGTAGGATATATCCGCCGTTTCATAAGTCATGCTAGATGTAGCAAAAGTGTTCGAGAACCGCATATCTCGTTAACACCGAAGGAAATTGATGGTGCTCTTGTTACGATCATTGGAGTGATACAAAGAGCTGATTTCAACGACGAAATCTTGCAGCTAAGAAAACACAAAGCCCTAAGCAAGAGCAATTCGCTTTCTCATCTGTCACCATTTCTAGACAACCAGAACATTTTGAGGGTTGGTGGGAGATTGAAGGCTTCACAGTTGCCGTTCGATGCCAAACACCAAATATTGCTTTCATACAACGATCCTTTAGTGAAGCTCCTTTTTGAGAAAATTCACAGAGAAAACAAGCATTGCGGACCTCAGGCGCTTCTAGCACAAATGAGGCAACGTTTCTGGCCAATCAAGGGTAAATCAATGGCTAGAGCAACAGTTCAGCGCTGCGTGAGATGCACCAAGGCAAGACCTCAATTGCTCCAGCAAGTAATGGGAAACTTGCCAGTTACTCGAGTGACTCCAGCGCGGCCATTCGTCAACACTGGGATAGACTATTGTGGTCCCTTGTGGGTCCATTATAAGGTGCGGGTTATCAAGTTCAATTTTATACCTCCAAGGGCACCCCATTTCGGTGGTTTATGGGAGGCTGCAGTGAAGTCAGCGAAGCATCTGTTATTGCGAAGTGTGTCAACCGCTTCACTTACGTACGAAGAGCTGGAGACAGTTGTAGTCGAGATAGAGGGTGTTCTGAACTCTAGACCTTTGACTCCTATGTCAGAGAACCCTAACGATCTGACAGCGTTAACTCCTGGGCATTTCCTCATAGGGCAACCGATAACGTCACAGATTGACGCAGATGCTATGTCACCGAGAAGAAATTTGTTGACACGGTGGAAGTTGGTCTCGCATTTGAAGCAAGAGTTCTGGAAAAGGTGGTCCCAAGAATACCTGAATGAGCTCCAACACCGGCGCAAGTGGAAGGAGCAGTCCAAGAATATACGGCCTGGAGATATGGTGATCGTCAAAGAAGATAACGTTCCGGTCATGCAATGGCCTTTAGGACGGGTGACAAGGATCTACAACGGCGATGATGGAGCCGTAAGAGTTGTCGATGTGCGAATGGCGTCTGGGGAGTGGAAACGTCCGGTTCATCGGCTGGCACCTCTCCCGATCAACGAAGAAGCATCCACGGTTAACTGCCAGCCTTCAGCTGAAGAAGAGGATACAACGGAAGAAGTTCCGCGGAAGAGGAAGAAAACAACGTCTCATAGTATCCTCACTGGGATCGTAGTCCTGATGCTGTTGCTCCCAGTTGTAACCGCAACCGAAATCGAGAATTTGGAGTTTACCTCTAACATCGGCATACACTTTGAAGGGATTGGTCGGACAAAGATTTCCAGGACTGAATGGAGAATCTTGGTTTACTACGATCTGGAGTCATATTGGACAGACCTCCGGCTTCTTTCAAATGGGATATCAACCCTACATAAGTTGTGCCAAGATATCCAAGCGAAGGGTACTTGCAGCAATGTGTTAAGCAATCTGGAACACATCGAGTCAGGATTAAAGTTGGACAATACTCTGTTAAAGGTCAGCCGTACGCGAAGAGGGGCTGTCAACGTAATAGGAAATATCGCCAACTCCCTGTTCGGAGTTCTGGATTCGGAGTACGCAGAACAAATGTCTAAGACGATTTCTCAGATAAATGACAATGAGGAGTTTCTCGCACATCTAGTTAAAAACCAGACTTCAGTGATCGATTCGACAATAAACATATTTAAGCAAGATCAGACGGCGATTAAAAGGAAGTTTGATAGTCTTGACGTACAGTTTAAAGAAGTTCAGGAAGCAATACGTGGAAATGGGATTGAGCAATACCAGACCGAAACGATTCAAATGTTTACCTCAATAGCTATGCAATTAATGATGACAGCGACATCACTGCAACAGGTTCAGTCATCAATTTTGGATATTCTTACTGACTCCCATCACGGCAAGATCAGCCCGATGTTATTGTCTCCTACCCAACTTCAAAACGAGCTGTTTAATATCCGGAATAAACTTCCAGCATCACTACAAGTGCCAGTTGAACGAGATAATTACCTGCAGCTCTACAAGTTAATGACTGTGAAGGGAGGGCTGTCAAGAAATCATGTAGTTTTCACCATATATCTCCCGCTATGCGAGCAGGACCAATTCGAACTGTACAAGATAGTTCCCGTGCCCAATATAGTCCATGACAGCATGGTTTCCATCAAACCGTGCAACGACATTCTAGCCATCAATTCACACAAAGATCGCTACTTCCCGATGAGTATAGCGCAGCTGGATGCATGCGTCCTGTTAAAGGAAGACAAATATCTATGCGGCAATGTCTACTTGAACCACAACATAGGTGCAGAAGCTTGCTCATGTGAGATGATGTTGTTTAATAACGATGCGCCCCTGAATTGTGATGTAGTAAACGTGGGCAACAATTCAACTTGGACTCCAATAAACAACAGGAATCAATGGATGTACGCTCTGATAGGTCCTGTACGAGTAACTATGATTTGCGGAGAGGAAATGCAGCAAGTAGTGCTAAAGGGATCTGGGATTCTAAGGGTGCAACCACAGTGTATCGTCAAGGATAAGTCAATTATTATCCGTGGTCATCAGAATTATTCCAGCACCATCCGCACATCTTATACTCGGTTAGCCAACCTCACCGAAGTGTCACCAACAAGCGTTTTTCCAACTTTCAATACGCTGAACGAGTCGTACCACACTCAATTGAAGAGCTTAAGTGACCTTCAAAACTCGAGCATTTTTCACAGCACTCTTGACCTGCACAACAAAATTCAGAAAATACAGTATCATTACTCGTCCGTGTCATACTTAGCTCTAACCTTGATCATCGCTCTGATTATTAGAACAATATGGGTGAACTGTTTAACGCGACACCTAGGAAATCGAGAAGGCACTACTCCGCAACCAGCTCCGCGTCAACCGAATTCATCAGCCGACTTCGTAGTCACAGTCTCTTGAACGTCGTTCAAGGCGGGGCAGAATATGTATAAACATACATACGGGCAGAACGTTCGTTCACATAACAACAGAATAACAACAACAGAACAACAACCAACGGTCTCGATCAAATGTCAACTCCGTTGGCTCTGTTCTGACCGTTTGCGTAGCGTCATCAAATCACGGTCACGCTAGCAAAGCACGGATGGCTTGGCTCGCGCTGCTCTAATAGTGTCGGATTATATGTCGGTCAGGAACAAGCGTCTGCTATGACACAGTTTCCGGGTCGCACGACACAATTCATAATTATTACTTTGTTTATTTTATGTTTATGTTAGCATTAATTTTATTATATAAATTGTAATTATTGTTCAATAAAGTTCAGTTGTTTTGTGTGACTATTAGGACTCAACTCGACTCTTTTCTTTCGCTTCTCGTGCTAAGGTTTAAGTGCCTAGCACAGTGAACATCTTCAGGAGTAGGTTGTAGTTAAATTACTGCAATCCTGCTACTAACCAACATTTAGGGATCAGTTGTAGTTCAAGTACTGCAACTGAACCAAGAACTAAGGTCCCTCAAGAAGTCTTGAGGAATACAGGGAAAACGCTCCTTGTACAGGGAGAATGATCGGAGGACAACTCTAATGAAGCCTCGACTTGAATCGTTTCTCTACGCATGCCCTTTACCACTCCAAAGTCAACGACATCTGGGATTTTTTTTCGATCAGTTGGCCAGTAGGTTGGCTGCCCACTTGAAATTACGTTTAGACCCATTTTAGAGATTGTATGGAACAAAACACGACCATTTGGGGTAATTAGTCGAGATCCCCAGTACGTATGCTTAGCGTTGTAGTCACCAGCTGCCAGAAAACGTGGTCCTAGCGACTTATAAAAACTACTATATTGACTTTCTGTAATGGAAAATCTGGGAGGAGAATAAATCGATGAAATCACCAGGTCTTAATAGGAGTTTTCTACGCAGATGTTTGTTGCTTGAAGATAATCTTCACAAACGTCGCCCAATGAATAATGTTTGAGTCGCGACTTAATTAATATTGCCGAACCACCACAGGCTCTTCCGCGGGGGTCCTTGGTGTCATATAGGGTATAGTCCTTTATTTTAAAAAGACTTCTAGCCGTCAAATGAGTTTCAGAGATCAGCATTACATCAATTCCATTGTTCATGAGGAAAACTTCAAGCTCATTTTTGTGTTGGCGGATGCCGTTTGCATTCCAGAAACAAATTTTTATGTTTATTATTTGCTAAATACGGCTTGCAACAGAGCAGACTGCATTTTCAGCATTTCCTGCATCATGCTGGTCATACTAGTTGTGAAACTGTTAACTGACTGTACAAGACTATCTATTGTAGCTTCTAGACGACTAAGATTAAAGTCGGGAATTTCGTTTGCTGGTGGCACTTTTTGGGCTATAGCCTGTTTAGACTTTAACGCGTTCGCATACGTGAACAGGTCGGCAGCTGGTTGGGATAATGGACGATTGTTGATATTTATAGGCTGAGCGGGGCTAGAAGCAGGTTTTTTAGTTAAGGAGCGCTTAACTGTCGCGTAGACAGGGCAACCCCTATAGTTGGCCGTGTGGTTACCGCCGCAGTTGCTGCACTTTTTCACTTTTAGGTCATCTTTTCGTTTATCACAATTTGCAGTTCCATGTAGCTCGCCGCACACGACGCAAACTGTGGGTAGCTTGCAATAAGACTTTGTATGGCCATATTCTTGGCAGTTTAGGCATTGGGTAGGTCCTGCTCGTTTACGCGGTTCCTCTACGGTAACTCTTCGGTGCAACAAGTATCTTAAATTATAAATGGGGTGCGTTTCATTCTTTTTTAGTTGCATATCACCCGGTTCAAATTCAACTCGAAAGAGTGGTTGTGGAATTCTCTCCCTGTTTCTAATGTTAATAACATTTTTAACTTTGAAGCCATTGTTTTGCAACCCTAGCTTTACCTCCTCAGGATCCACACAGGAGTCAATACCTTTAATTACGACTTGAAGGCCTTTGGCGCTTTTTAATTGGTAGGTGTAAAATCTCTTATTGAGTTTTTCAAACTCTGAAACTGTTTTACGGTACTCGTTTTCATGATTAACTTGAATTTTTGTTTCGCAAATATTACCCCGTTTTATTGGAGTTACGTAAAACGAGTTTCGTATAACGAGCTCGCTTGAATTTTTTTCCCTCAGATAAATCGGGGGTGGTTTATGCGACCTGGTCGAAGGGGAGGATTCCTCTGTTTCAATTTGGAGAATTGCGAAACGATTTTGTGAACTTTGTATACCCATGTTTCGATCTTTAGATACTTTTGCCGATGATTCTATTTTCGAAGATTTTGGACTTCGACCACTTTTTAGCACGGTTACATACCTGTCCATTCCCACTTGAATTTTAGATTTTCCGGCGCAATTTTCTAGTGGGGTCATTTTAAGAGCTGTATCCGAAGTGGGGTTAATAACATTATCGCATGTTACTGTTTTGATTGTTTGTGAAGTTGGCCTGACTGATGTGCTTGCGGAGGCAGTTACAGTTGTTGCGTCGCTGGTTGTCATCAAAATAGGAGAACATGATCGAGCGCGATGAGTCGGTTCGGTGGTTAGATATGAGCTATAATTTTTATCATTACCGCTGTAATCTTTAGCAACCACAGTCAGATAAGCATTTCTGCTGTTTAGAGGTTTATTACATTTCGAGAAACTCATTAAGAGTATTCTCTGTTTTTGATTTTCGGGTTTTCGCTCTTATATGAAGATATGTAAAGTATGTATATAGCAAGAAGCTATATAAAATAAAAACTGGTTTTTTATTGTTTTGTTGTTATCAGTATTTATTTTTGCGTTTTCGCTCATATATGTAAGTATGTACATATGTATGTAAATTACAAGGCGCGACACCAAATAAAAACTGGTTTTATAATTGTTTGTTGTTTTAAATAATCACTTGTTAAATGCTTGTATATTGTTTTATTTGTTCAATTGCGACGAGATTGAAAGCACGCGTCCGTTCACTTCGCTTCACCGAGGAAGAATCAATTCTTGAGTGTATGATTGCTCTTTATTCAGTGATTAGAAGGGCACCCGGTGTTGGGTCTTTTCGGTAATTTCATCGATATATGTATGATAAAAATATTTGGAGTTTATCTCTAAAAACCGCACGTGATCCAGAGTAAAGCTAATATATTAGATATAAAAAATGAAGGGTTTTAAATAGTATATACGGAGGAGGTATATACATACATATGCATGTATGTATGTATTAGAGGTCTGCATGAAACGTCTCAAAAACACTTGCGAGATACAGAAAAAGGTTCGAGCATTGACTGCAGGGATCTTTTGATTATTCGAATCGAATGAGACTGAACGAATATTTTGCTGAAAGTTCTACACTAGACGACTCTGAAGAAAATGATTATTCGTCGTTTATGAATTGGAGGGGCACTGAATAAAGAAATACTCATACCTCGTTGATTCATTTTTGTTGGTGGAATCCATGAATATACTTTTTTTAATTTACGCCTAGGGAGAAAAGGAAAGGAGTTTCTTCTCTATTTGCTGAAGTTTTTGTTAGTGGAATCGAAAGATACAGTCACAGCCACGCCTACTTTTTATAGCAAATATGCATGTGCTAATCAACCGTGCTAATAGTTTAATTTCATTCCCGAGTCCACCGTCTCAGATGGACTAAAATATAATATCGACAATAGGCGTGGTCCGCCCACTTGTGACAAAAATGACGATTACAGGAGAACGAGTAGAAGTACCGTCATAAAAGTTGCCACGAATATTCCATTTAATGCTCTTTGATATCGAAAATAAAGAAAATCTAACTGTTGCCACGCCTACTTATTTTAATAATATTAACGAAATCAAATTTGAGAACTGAATTTCTCATTTACCGTATTAGAAGTTATACCCACCCACTGTATACCATAATATTATGAGTTGTTTGTTGAAAAAATCGGTGTTATAAATGAGTTAATATATAAAAAATTTACTATCTGTAAATTAAATGAAAGTGGGCGTCGCCCGCCCAATTTTTATCATCACTTCGATAGATGCGGGTGTAAGGTATATGAGCTTCGGCCTGGCCGAAGTTAACGCTTACTTGTTTTCATTTCTTTATTTGCCGATAATTTTCAGAGCTTCTACGGCGGTCTGCTGCCTGCTTGCTACGACGGTAAATATCGAGGGAAACATTCATTTGGAAAGAGGTAGAGTTTTTTCGTTTTATTATTTGTACATTTTCAGGCCCTTATCTGCTGGCTGCCTTGCTCCGACGGCGAATTCTACCTCATAGAGTGAGTGCGTTATCTATTGTTGTCCAACGCCTTTTCCCTCCATGCATACACTGTCTAAAAACTACGAAGCTTACTTTCTGTTATATTATTTGTTATTGTTTTTTTTTTATTGTTTTCGAAACCTGTTGCCTTCCGCAATAAAGAAGGATATAAATACAATGTGTACATACATACGAGGGCGGTCCGATTAGTACTTAGCTTCATTACCCAATGGTCGCCACGATTGCAAGAGAAATTTACTAGTTGTTTATGAGCCACGCCTAGGTGCCCCGAAAACGGCTACCACCGAGGATAACGTGAAAATAATTCACGACCTCGTATTGACAGACCGCCGATAAAAGGTGCGCCAGATAGCTGGATAGGTGCCGCGTTTGCTTACTCCGGACGATAAGCGCAATCGTGAGACCACTTCAAAGCAGTGTTTGATGCTGTTTAGGCGCAATCCGAAGGAGCTTCTGCGTCGTTTCGTGACCGTCGATAAAAGATGGATCCACTGGTACACACCAGAGACCAAGGAACAGTCGAAACAGTTAACTTCACCCAGCGAACGTGCAGCGAAAGGTGATGTATGGCCAGCGTTTTTTTGGGATTCAAAAGGTGTGATCTACATTGACTACCTGGACAAGGGCAAAACGATTCGACGCCGAATTGCAGAAAAAAACGGCCCCATTTGGCGAAGAAAAAAGTGCTCTTCCACCATGACAACGCACCGGCTCACACCTCCGTCGTCGCCACGGCCAAATTGGTCGAATTAGGCTACGAAATGCTGCCCCATCCACCGTATTCTCCAGATTTGGCCCCGTGCGACTTCTTTTTATTTTCCAGAAAACGTATTTTTCAGACGGGTTAAAGGAGTTGGAGCATCGCTGGGTCTACTAGTGTATCGAGCTGAAAGGAGACGATTTTATGTAGAGAAATAAATCGCCATTTTCCAAAATTTTCGTTTTTCTTTTGTAACCTAAGTATCGGACTTATCGGACCGCTCTCGTACATAATGCATACACGTATCATTCGAAATTTGAATGAATCATCTTTTCTTTTTTAGGTTCTACCCTAATTTCATTCAGACAAAAACGTATGGAGATTCATTTCATTCGACTCTAGTAGGCGTTCGAATTTTTGAGTTAAGGGGTTAAATTTTCATTCGAAATGTGCTGTACCACAGTACTGTATTCAAGTGTATTCGTGTGTTTGAGACCTTCCATGCAGACCTCTAGTATGTATTAGACGAGGTTTATTTAACAGTGTACGATTTTCTAAGGTCGCTGTTTTTAAGAGAAAAGCAGAATGGAGGGGAAGGGGAATAAAACACCCAGAGTTAGGGAGAGAAGGATTGGACCTTGGATTAATACAATCCAAGTAAAGTAACATCATTGTA
This sequence comes from Conops quadrifasciatus, assembly GCA_949752815.1. NCBI lineage: Eukaryota > Metazoa > Arthropoda > Insecta > Diptera > Conopidae > Conops > Conops quadrifasciatus. Next base: position 27,671,579 of record OX457078.1, on the reverse strand, counting down.
TGTATTAATCTTTATAAAAACAACCGGAGGAGACTGCTTAGCTTTTCGTGCAATATTCTAAACTTAGTGGGCTATATCGTACACGCAGACAGGAGAGTTCTTCCTGTGTCTGCTTTGCTGATTTCTGAATTTCTAATAGATTTTGCTGGTAAGCAAGAACAATTTGGAAAATAGCAAAGCAAACACAGGAAGAACTGTCCTGTATGCGTGTACGATATAGTCCCGTTAGACGTCACTTTAATTAAATTTTAATTAGAGGTCACGTAGAGAATTAGAACCGTCAAATAAGCTTGCAGTTTTTTCATAAATCTTCAAAGTGATTTTAAAAACAATAAGTTAAACGTTTAGTAAAGATAAAGCGGCCCGCTGTTTCTTATTATTTTTATACCCTACACCCGAAGGGATGAGGGCATATTTACTTTGTTCTTCCGTTTGTAACGCATTAAAGGAGGCGTGGCAGGTATAGAAAAGTATATATATTCTGGCTCAGAATCACCTCCTGAGTCGGTTAAGCCCTGTCCGTCAGTGTGTCTGTCCGTCCGTCCGTCTGTGAAAATCACGAATACAGGAGAGCAAATGGAGGTATCGTCATGAAATTTAGTAGGAATATGCTCTGTTTGGTATTGAAAATCGGACCAATGCCACGCCTACTTTTTATAACAAATATGCACTCATCCCTGCTTATACGTAGCTCAATTTCTTAGCTTGTGGAGCGAATTTTCAGCTACCCTTTTTTTCCGAGTCCACCATTTTAGACTAAAATACATATACTCTCAAAAATGGGCGGACACGCCCACTTATATCCTATACCTTATAATGAGGTATTTGGTAGGAAAAACGGTGTTGTAGATGAGTTAATAGATCAAAATTTACTCCCTGTAAATAAAAAGAAAGTAGGTGTCACCCGCCCACTTTTTATCACTTCGACAGATGCGGGTGTAGGGTATATGAGCTTCGGCCAGACCGAAGATAACGTTCTTACTTGTTTCTCTCTAAGATTATACATACATACTACATCTTTTCCAATTGTAGTTCCGAAAGCGTCAAATGTTTTTCAGAAATGGTAATTTTTATTTCAGAAACCGTCAAATGTATTTCAGAAATCGTCATTTTTGTTTAAGAAATGGTCATTTTTATTTCAGAAATGGTCATTTTTATTTCAGAAATGGTCATTTTTATTTCAGAAATGGTCATTTTTATTTCAGAAACCGTCAAATGTATTTCAGAAGTCATCGTTTGTATTTCAGAAATCGTCATTTCTGAAACTATCAAATGTAGTTCAGAAATCGCCATTTGTATTTCAGAAACTATCAAATGTAGTTCAGAAACTATCAAATGTGGTTCAGAAACTATCAAATGTAGTTCAGAAACTATTAGATGTAGTTCGGTAAATTTGAATTGTATAGGGTGTTTGTTTGCGGTGGGCCTATTGATGAGCTAATTTTTTAAATTCCTGTGTATATGCGTATGTATGTAGAAAGAAAACACCATTGAATATTTCCTATTCCTATAGTATTTCAGAAATGGTAATTTTTATTTCAGAAACCGTCAAATGTATTTCAGAAATCGTCATTTTTATTTCAGAAATGGTCATTTTTATTTCAGAAATGGTCATTTTTATTTCAGAAACCGTGAAATGTATTTCAGAAATCATCATTTGTATTTCAGAAATCGTAATTTCTGAAACTATCAAATGTAGTTCACAAATCGTCATTTGTATTTCAGAAACTATCAAATGTAGTTCAGAAACTATCAAATGTACTTCAGAAACTATAAAATGTAGTTCAGAAGTTATCAAATGTAGTTCAGAAATTATCAAATGTAGTTCAGAAACTGTCAAATGTGGTTCAGAAACTATCAAATGTAGTTCAGAAACTATTAGATGTAGTTCGGTAAATTTGAATTGTATAGGGTGTTTGTTTGCGGTGGGCCTATTGATGAGCTAATTTTTTAAATTCCTGTGTATATGCGTATGTATGTAGAAAGAAAACACCATTGAATATTTCCTATTCCTATAGTATTTCAGAAATAGTAATTTTTATTTCAGAAACGGTCAAATGTATTTCAGAAATCGTCATTTTTATTTCAGAAAAGGTCATTTTTATTTCAGAAATGGTCATTTTTATTTCAGAAACCGTCAAATGTATTTCAGAAATCATCGTTTGTATTTCAGAAATCGTCATTTCTGAAACTATCAAATGTAGTTCAGAAATCGTCATTTGTATTTCAGAAACTATCAAATATAGTTCAGAAACTATCAAATGTACTTCAGAAACTATAAAATGTAGTTCAGAAATTATCAAATGTAGTTCAGAAATTATCAAATGTAGTTCAGAAACTGTCAAATGTGGTTCAGAAACTATCAAATGTACTTCAGAAACTATAAAATGTAGTTCAGAAATTATCAAATGTAGTTCAGAAGTTATCAAATGTAGTTCAGAAACTGTGAAATGTGGTTCAGAAACTATCAAATGTAGTTGAGAAACTATTAGATGTAGTTCGGTAAATTTGAATTGTATAGGGTGTTTGTTTGCGGTGGGCCTATTGATGAGCTAATTTTTTAAATTCCTGTGTATATGCGTATGTAGAAAGGAAACACCATTGAATATTTGCTATTCCATATTATTGTTTTATATAATTTACAACATTGTTATAACAGCAACATTCTTATATAGTTAACAACATAGGTTTACTGCCCGTATGTAATGGGCAGTTTACTGCCCGATAGACAGATTGATGAAGATGAAGAGATTGATAATAGTCGCTATCCATTCATTGGCAGTGGCAGCGTTCATTACATGCCCATTACATACGGGCAGTAAACCTATGTTGTTAATTATATAAAACAATAAATCCTATAAATCCTATGTAAATATTTAATGGTGTTTTCTTACTACATACATACGCATACACACAGGAATTTAAAACAAGTAAGAGCGTTATCTTCGGCCTGGCCGAAGCTTATATACCCTACACCCGCATCTGAGGAAGTGATAAAAAGTAGGCGGGTGACACTTGCTTTTTTTTAATTTACAGGGAGCAAATTTTGATCTATTAACTCATCTACAACACCGCTTTTCCTACCAAACACCTCACTATATGGTATAGTATATAAGTGGGCGTGTCACGCCCATTTTTGAGAATATATTTTATTCTAAGATGGTGGACTCGGAAATAAAATTTTAGCTGAAAATTCGGTCTACAAGCCAAGAAATTGAGCTAAAAGCACGGATGAGTGCATAGTTTCTATAAAAAGTAGGCGTGGCACTGGTCCGATTTTTTCCATTTTTAATACCAAACAGCGTAGGATAACAAAGAATATTCGTGCCAAATTTCCTGACGATACCTCTTTTCGTTCTCCTGTAATCGTGATTTCCACAGACGGACGGACGGACGGACAGACAGACGGACGGACATGGCTAAATCGAATCAGGAGGTGATTCTGAGCCAGAATATATAACTTTTCTATACCTGCCACGCCTCCTTTCATGCGTTACAAACGGAAGAACAAAGTGAATATACCCTCATCCATTCGGGTGTAGGGTATAAAAATTAGCTCATCAATAGGCCCACCGAAAACAAACACCCTATACAATTCAAATTTACCGAACTACATCTAATAGTTTCTGAACTACATTTGATAGTTTCTGAACCATATTTGACAGTTTCTGAACTACATTTGATAATTTCTGAACTACATTTGATAATTTCTGAACTACATTTGATAGTTTCTGAACTACATTTGATAGTTTCTGAAATACAAATGACGATTTCCGAACTACATTTGATAGTTTCAGAAATTACGATTTCTGAAATACAAATGATGATTTCTGAAATACATTTGACGGTTTCTGAAATAAAAATGACCATTTCTGAAATAAAAATGACCATTTCTGAAATAAAAATGACCATTTCTGAAATAAAAATGACCTTTTCTGAAATAAAAATGACGATTTCTGAAATACATTTGACGGTTTCTGAAATAAAAATTACTATTTCTGAAATACTATAGGAATAGGAAATATTCAATGGTGTTTTCTTTCTACATACATACGCATATACACAGGAATTTAAAAAATTAGCTCATCAATAGGCCCACCGCAAACAAACACCCTATACAATTCAAATTTACCGAACTACATCTAATAGTTTCTGAACTACATTTGATAGTTTCTGAACCACATTTGACAGTTTCTGAACTACATTTGATAATTTCTGAACTACATTTGACAGTTTCTGAACTACATTTGATAATTTCTGAACTACATTTGATAACTTCTGAACTACATTTTATAGTTTTTGAAGTACATTTGATAGTTTCTGAACTACATTTGATAGTTTCTGAAATACAAATGACGATTTGTGAACTACATTTGATAGTTTCAGAAATTACGATTTCTGAAATACAAATGATGATTTCTAAAATACATTTGACGGTTTCTGAAATAAAAATGACCATTTCTGAAATAAAAATGACCATTTCTGAAATAAAAATGACCATTTCTGAAATAAAAATGACGATTTCTGAAATACATTTGACGGTTTCTGAAATAAAAATTACCATTTCTGAAATACTATAGGAATAGGAAATATTCAATGGTGTTTTCTTTCTACATACATACGCATATACACAGGAATTTAAAAAATTAGCTCATCAATAGGCCCACCGCAAACAAACACCCTATACAATTCAAATTTACCGAACTACATCTAATAGTTTCTCAACTACATTTGATAGTTTCTGAAATACAAATGACGATTTCTGAACTACATTTGATAGTTTCTGAAATAAAAATGATGATTTCTGAAATACATTTGACGGTTTCTGAAATAAAAATGACCATTTCTGAAATACAAATGATGATTTCTAAAATACATTTGACGGTTTCTGAAATAAAAATGACCATTTCTGAAATAAAAATGACCATTTCTGAAATAAAAATGACCATTTCTTAAATAAAAATGACGATTTCTGAAATACATTTGACGGTTTCTAAAATATAAAAATTACCATTTCTGAAATACATTTGACGCTTTTGGAACTACAATTGGAAAAGATGTAGTATGTATGTATAATCTTAGAGAGAAACAAGTAAGAACGTTATCTTCGGTCTGGCCGAAGCTCATATACCCTACACCCGCATCTGTCGAAGTGATAAAAAGTGGGCGGGTGACACCTACTTTCTTTTTATTTACAGGGAGTAAATTTTGATCTATTAACTCATCTACAACACCGCTTTTCCTACCAAATACCTCATTATAAGGTATAGGATATAAGTGGGCGTGTCCGCCCATTTTTGAGAGTATATGTATTTTAGTCTAAAATGGTGGACTCGGAAAAAAAGGGTAGCTGAAAATTCCCTCCACAAGCTAAGAAATTGAGCTACGTATAAGCAGGGATGAGTGCATATTTGTTATAAAAAGTAGACGTGGCACTGGTCCGATTTTCAATACCAAACAGAGCATATTCCTACTAAATTTCATGACGATACCTCCATTTGCTCTCCTGTATTCGTGATTTTCACAGACGGACGGACGGACAGACACACTGACGGACAGGGCTTAACCGACTCAGGAGGTGATTCTGAGCCAGAATATATATACTTTTCTATACCTGCCACGCCTCCTTTAATGCGTTACAAACGGAAGAACAAAGTAAATATGCCCTCATCCCTTCGGGTGTAGGGTATAAAAATAATAAGAAACAGCGGGCCGCTTTATCTTTACTAAACGTTTAACTTATTGTTTTTAAAATCACTTTGAAGATTTATGAAAAAACTGCAAGCTTATTTGACGGTTCTAATTCTCTACGTGACCTCTAATTAAAATTTAATTAAAGTGACGTCTAACGGGACTATATCGTACACGCATACAGGACAGTTCTTCCTGTGTTTGCTTTGCTATTTTCCAAATTTGTTCTTGCTTACCAGCAAAATCTATTAGAAATTCATAAATCAGCAAAGCAGACACAGGAAGAACTCTCCTGTCTGCGTGTACGATATAGCCCACTAAGTTTAGAATATTGCACGAAAAGCTAAGCAGTCTCCTCCGGTTGTTTTTATAAAGATTAATACATACAATGATGTTACTTTACTTGGATTGTATTAATCCAAGGTCCAATCCTTCTCTCCCTAACTCTGGGTGTTTTATTCCCCTTCCCCTCCATTCTGCTTTTCTCTTAAAAACAGCGACCTTAGAAAATCGTACACTGTTAAATAAACCTCGTCTAATACATACTAGAGGTCTGCATGGAAGGTCTCAAACACACGAATACACTTGAATACAGTACTGTGGTACAGCACATTTCGAATGAAAATTTAACCCCTTAACTCAAAAATTCGAACGCCTACTAGAGTCGAATGAAATGAATCTCCATACGTTTTTGTCTGAATGAAATTAGGGTAGAACCTAAAAAAGAAAAGATGATTCATTCAAATTTCGAATGATACGTGTATGCATTATGTACGAGAGCGGTCCGATAAGTCCGATACTTAGGTTACAAAAGAAAAACGAAAATTTTTGAAAATGGCGATTTATTTCTCTACATAAAATCGTCTCCTTTCAGCTCGATACACTAGTAGACCCAGCGATGCTCCAACTAATTTAACCCGTCTGAAAAATACGTTTTCTGGAAAATAAAAAGAAGTCGCACGGGGCCAAATCTGGAGAATACGGTGGCAGCATTTCGTAGCCTAATTCGACCAATTTGGCCGTGGCGACGACGGAGGTGTGAGCCGGTGCGTTGTCATGGTGGAAGAGCACTTTTTTCTTCGCCAAATGGGGCCGTTTTTTTCTGCAATTCGGCGTCGAATCGTTTTGCCCTTGTCCAGGTAGTCAATGTAGATCACACCTTTTGAATCCCAAAAAAAAGCTGGCCATACATCACCTTTCGGCCGATAGGAGAGTCTTGGCCTTCTCCGGAGCACGTTCGCTGGGTGAAGTTTACTGTTTCGACTGTTCCTTGGTCTCTGGTGTGTACCAGTGGATCCATGTTTTATCGACGGTCACGAAACGACGCAGAAACTCCTTCGGATTGCGCCTAAACAGCATCAAACACTGCATTGAAGTGGTCTCACGATTGCGCTTATCGTCCGGAGTAAGCAAACGCGGCACCTATCGCGCCGCTTTCTCATGCCCAATATTTCATACAGGATATGACCCACGCGGTCTTTTGAGATGACTACTGTCTCAGCTATCTCGCGCACCTTTTATCGGCTGTCTGCCAATACGAGATCGTGAATTATTTTCACGTTATCCTCAGTGGTAGCCGTTTTCGGGGCACCTAGGCGTGGCTCATTAACAACTAGTAAATTTCTCTTGCGATCGTGGCGACCATTGGGCGGTGAAGCTAAGTACTAATCGGACCGCCCTCGTATGTATGTACACATTGTATTTATATCCTTCTTTATTGCGGACGGCAACAGGTTTCGAAAACAATAAAAAAAATACAATAACAAATAATATAACAGAAAGGAAACTACGTAGTTTTTAGACAGTGTATGCATGGAGGGAAGAGGCGTTGGACAACAATAGATAACGCACTGTATGAGGTAGAATTCGCCGTCGTACAGTGGACGGAAATTGCCGTTTTTGATTTAGTGGCGGTCAAAATTCTGTAACTTTTGATCGGATTAAGATATTTTGATGCGGTTTTCTGCAAATGAAAGTAGAAACGTGTATCTTAGAGAAAACCTAAGTGTCATATATCTCAAAATTTTTTTTATATTTTTAAAAAACTTCTAAACTTAAAATTTGTATATAAAAGTCGCGTCAAAGAAAAAACTCTTTTTAACGTATTTATATTTTGAAGATTAAGTGTTATTCATATAATATGATCTAATTATGAACAAATTTTATAACTTAAAGATTATATTTCAATAAAAACCATTGCAGTTGTAGTTGTATGCTTTTAATGTGGTCAACCCAGTAGTGACAAAAAACCGCGATTACAGGAGCACGAGTAGAAGCAATGTCATGAAATTCGGCACAAATATTCTCTCCAGTGTAGGGCTCTTTAATGTCGAAAATAGAGAAAATCGAACATCTGCCACGCCTACTTTTTTAATTAATTTTAATGCTTCAGATTTAAGAACTTATTTCTCAGCTCTAAGTTCGGATCTGAAGGTCAAATTTTATTCCCGTCTTCACTGTATTGGTGAAAGCCATCTCACAAAAAATGGGTGTGACACGCCCACTGGTATAACAAACCATATAAGGAGGTGTCTGCTGAAAAAATCGGAGTTGTAAATGAGTTAATTAATAAAAATTTACTATCTGTAAGCGGGCATCTTATTTGTTAAACTTCATATTCTTTATATTCATAAAGTTCCTCATAAAATTCCTCTTGCAAATTTCTAAATTTCAATTTAAAAAGCTCCTTCAACTTAAAACACTCGTACTACTTTGAAATCAGTAAAAACAAGACCAATCATTTTGAATTTTTAAATATTTTTTACTTAATAAATTAGAATTAAAGAACAAATTTACATTACATTTTACATTTTATATTTACATTTTACATTACATTTCACATTACATTAAATTACATTTTACTTACAATATACATAGTATTACTTATTTTCAACAATATATTCATCTGTAGATTGCATTAGCAGCTTTTCTGCTTCTTTATCTAGGAAAGTTGAAGTTTTTATATATTCCTTCCTTAGTGAGAAAATGTGCATCTGATGAAATGAGCAGCATTCTAAATAGATCCTCATTGGTCTCTTGCAGTGAACACTTTTTTGTGTTGTGCTCCCTATAGTATCTATAGTCTTTGTTCCGTATAGATACTATAATAATCTCTATAATATAATAATAATTATATAGTACAGATACTATATAATCTCCCAAATTTGAAATTTATACAAAAAATGACCTTTTTTTCAAAAAATTGCAAAAAATATTTTCATCAAAAACACAAACATTTATTTGTATTTTCTTTATAAAAAATTCTCCATATATTTGGAAACACTTCACTTTATTTAGTTATGTTAATTAATTTTCGAGATATTAACCTTTAAATTAGGCCAAAAAACACAAATTATGGAACTGTTCAGGCAATAGGTAGGTAAAATTTTTAACCGAGAAAAAAACGGTTCCGGCGGGTCCGGGCGGGTTAAGTATGTTTGGAGGATTTGTTTAAAATACTTCGAAGTTTCAAAAAAAATAAACACTAGGATAAGCATTTATAAGCGCTGAGACTTATAATCTCCCAAAATTAAAATTTATATACAAAATTACCTGTTTTTAAAAATTTGCAAAAAATATTTTTACCAAAGACAAAAGCATATTTTGTAATTTTTCTCATATAGAATACTCCGAATTTTCACGTACATTTTATCTTTTTTTGCTATGTTAAATACTTTTTGAGATATTAACACTTAAAATACCTAAAAAAACACAAATCATGGAACTGTTCAGACAATAGCTAGGTAAAATTTTCAATCGACAAAAAAACGGTTCCGGCGGGTCAAGTATGTTTGGAGGATTTGTTCAAAATACTTTGAAGTTTCAAAAACAATAAACTCTAGGATAAGCATTTATAAGCGTGAGACTTATAATCTCTTAAAAATAAAATTTATATAAAAAACGACCTGTTTTTCAAAAATTTGCAAAAAATATTTTTACCAAAGACAGAAGCATACTTTATAATTTTTCCTATATAGAATTCTCTTAATTTTTAGGTACATTTTATTTTATTTAGCTATGTTAAATAGTTTTCGAGATATTAACACTTAAAATAGGTAAAAAAACAGAAATTTTACAACTTTTCAGAGACTTAAAAAAAGGTTCACTTTCAATTGCTCATAAAAAATTATCAGGTAGGATTTCGGGAGAGATTTTTGGGTTTTTAGGTAGCAATCTATTATAAACAAAATGGTATACCATATTTTTTAAAAACTCGGAGCGACTTTGTGGACTTTTGGCCGCGCTTTTTTGTCGCAGTCCACTATGCGTCGGAGCAAGGCAGGCAGCAGATAAGGGCCTGAAAATATACAAATAATAAAACGAAAAAACTCTACCTCTTTCCCTCCCCGCAAATACCAAATGCATGTTTCTCTCGATATTTACCGTCGTAGCAGGCAGGCAGCAGACCGCCGTAGAAGCGTCTGAAAATTATCGGCAAATAAAGAAATGAAAACAAGTAAGCGTTAACTTCGGCCAGGCCGAAGCTCATATACCTTACACCCGCATCTATCGAAGTGATGATAAAAATTGGGCGGGCGACGCCCACTTTCATTTAATTTACAGATAGTAATTTTTTTATATATTAACTCATTTACAACACCGATTTTTTCAACAAAAAACTCATAATATCATGGTATACAGTGGGTGGGTATAACTTCTAATACGGTAAATGATAAATTCAGTTCTCAAATTTGATTTCGTTAATATTATTAAAATAAGTATTCGTGGCAACAGTTAGATTTTCTTTATTTTCGATATCAAAGAGCATTAAATGGAAGAGAATATTCGTGGCAACTTTTATGACGGTACTTTTACTCGTTCTCCTGTAATTGTAATTTTTGTCACAAGTGGGCGGACCACGCCTATTTTCGATATTATATTTTAGTCCATCTGAGACGGTGGGCTCGGGAATGAAATTAAACTATTAGCACGGTTGAATGCATATTTGCTATAAAAAGTAACAGCGATTTTCCCCATTTTTCAATACCAAACAGCGTAGGATAACAAAGAATATTCGTGCCAAATTTCCTGACGATACCTCTTTTCGTTCTCCTGTAATCGTGATTTCCACAGACGGACGGACGGACGGACAGACAGACGGACGGACATGGCTAAATCGAATCAGGAGGTGATTCTGAGCCAGAATATATAACTTTTCTATACCTGCCACGCCTCCTTTCATGCGTTACAAACGGAAGAACAAAGTGAATATACCCTCATCCATTCGGGTGTAGGGTATAAAAATTAGCTCATCAATAGGCCCACCGAAAACAAACACCCTATACAATTCAAATTTACCGAACTACTTCTAATAGTTTCTGAACTACATTTGATAATTTCTGAACTACATTTGATAATTTCTGAACTACATTTGATAGTTTCTGAACTACATTTGATAGTTTCTGAAATACAAATGACGATTTCTGAACTACATTTGATAGTTTCAGAAATTACGATTTCTGAAATACAAATGATGATTTCTGAAATACATTTGACGGTTTCTGAAATAAAAATGACCATTTCTGAAATAAAAATGACCATTTCTGAAATAAAAATGACCATTTCTGAAATAAAAATGACCTTTTCTGAAATAAAAATGACGATTTCTGAAATACATTTGACGGTTTCTGAAATAAAAATTACTATTTCTGAAATACTATAGGAATAGGAAATATTCAATGGTGTTTTCTTTCTACATACATACGCATATACACAGGAATTTAAAAAATTAGCTCATCAATAGGCCCACCGCAAACAAACACCCTATACAATTCAAATTTACCGAACTACATCTAATAGTTTCTGAACTACATTTGATAGTTTCTGAACCACATTTGACAGTTTCTGAACTACATTTGATAATTTCTGAACTACATTTGATAACTTCTGAACTACATTTTATAGTTTTTGAAGTACATTTGATAGTTTCTGAACTACATTTGATAGTTTCTGAAATACAAATGACGATTTGTGAACTACATTTGATAGTTTCAGAAATTACGATTTCTGAAATACAAATGATGATTTCTAAAATACATTTGACGGTTTCTGAAATAAAAATGACCATTTCTGAAATAAAAATGACCATTTCTGAAATAAAAATTACCATTTCTGAAATAAAAATGACGATTTCTGAAATACATTTGACGGTTTCTGAAATAAAAATTACCATTTCTGAAATACTATAGGAATAGGAAATATTCAATGGTGTTTTCTTTCTACATACATACGCATATACACAGGAATTTAAAAAATTAGCTCATCAATAGGCCCACCGCAAACAAACACCCTATACAATTCAAATTTACCGAACTACATCTAATAGTTTCTCAACTACATTTGATAGTTTCTGAAATACAAATGACGATTTCTGAACTACATTTGATAGTTTCTGAAATAAAAATGATGATTTCTGAAATACATTTGACGGTTTCTGAAATAAAAATGACCATTTCTGAAATACAAATGATGATTTCTAAAATACATTTGACGGTTTCTGAAATAAAAATGACCATTTCTGAAATAAAAATGACCATTTCTGAAATAAAAATGACCATTTCTTAAATAAAAATGACGATTTCTGAAATACATTTGACGGTTTCTAAAATATAAAAATTACCATTTCTGAAATACATTTGACGCTTTTGGAACTACAATTGGAAAAGATGTAGTATGTATGTATAATCTTAGAGAGAAACAAGTAAGAACGTTATCTTCGGTCTGGCCGAAGCTCATATACCCTACACCCGCATCTGTCGAAGTGATAAAAAGTGGGCGGGTGACACCTACTTTCTTTTTATTTACAGGGAGTAAATTTTGATCTATTAACTCATCTACAACACCGCTTTTCCTACCAAATACCTCATTATAAGGTATAGGATATAAGTGGGCGTGTCCGCCCATTTTTGAGAGTATATGTATTTTAGTCTAAAATGGTGGACTCGGAAAAAAAGGGTAGCTGAAAATTCCCTCCACAAGCTAAGAAATTGAGCTACGTATAAGCAGGGATGAGTGCATATTTGTTATAAAAAGTAGACGTGGCACTGGTCCGATTTTCAATACCAAACAGAGCATATTCCTACTAAATTTCATGACGATACCTCCATTTGCTCTCCTGTATTCGTGATTTTCACAGACGGACGGACGGACAGACACACTGACGGACAGGGCTTAACCGACTCAGGAGGTGATTCTGAGCCAGAATATATATACTTTTCTATACCTGCCACGCCTCCTTTAATGCGTTACAAACGGAAGAACAAAGTAAATATGCCCTCATCCCTTCGGGTGTAGGGTATAAAAATAATAAGAAACAGCGGGCCGCTTTATCTTTACTAAACGTTTAACTTATTGTTTTTAAAATCACTTTGAAGATTTATGAAAAAACTGCAAGCTTATTTGACGGTTCTAATTCTCTACGTGACCTCTAATTAAAATTTAATTAAAGTGACGTCTAACGGGACTATATCGTACACGCATACAGGACAGTTCTTCCTGTGTTTGCTTTGCTATTTTCCAAATTTGTTCTTGCTTACCAGCAAAATCTATTAGAAATTCATAAATCAGCAAAGCAGACACAGGAAGAACTCTCCTGTCTGCGTGTACGATATAGCCCACTAAGTTTAGAATATTGCACGAAAAGCTAAGCAGTCTCCTCCGGTTGTTTTTATAAAGATTAATACATACAATGATGTTACTTTACTTGGATTGTATTAATCCAAGGTCCAATCCTTCTCTCCCTAACTCTGGGTGTTTTATTCCCCTTCCCCTCCATTCTGCTTTTCTCTTAAAAACAGCGACCTTAGAAAATCGTACACTGTTAAATAAACCTCGTCTAATACATACTAGAGGTCTGCATGGAAGGTCTCAAACACACGAATACACTTGAATACAGTACTGTGGTACAGCACATTTCGAATGAAAATTTAACCCCTTAACTCAAAAATTCGAACGCCTACTAGAGTCGAATGAAATGAATCTCCATACGTTTTTGTCTGAATGAAATTAGGGTAGAACCTAAAAAAGAAAAGATGATTCATTCAAATTTCGAATGATACGTGTATGCATTATGTACGAGAGCGGTCCGATAAGTCCGATACTTAGGTTACAAAAGAAAAACGAAAATTTTGGAAAATGGCGATTTATTTCTCTACATAAAATCGTCTCCTTTCAGCTCGATACACTAGTAGACCCAGCGATGCTCCAACTAATTTAACCCGTCTGAAAAATACGTTTTCTGGAAAATAAAAAGAAGTCGCACGGGGCCAAATCTGGAGAATACGGTGGCAGCATTTCGTAGCCTAATTCGACCAATTTGGCCGTGGCGACGACGGAGGTGTGAGCCGGTGCGTTGTCATGGTGGAAGAGCACTTTTTTCTTCGCCAAATGGGGCCGTTTTTTTCTGCAATTCGGCGTCGAATCGTTTTGCCCTTGTCCAGGTAGTCAATGTAGATCACACCTTTTGAATCCCAAAAAAAAGCTGGCCATACATCACCTTTCGGCCGATAGGAGAGTCTTGGCCTTCTCCGGAGCACGTTCGCTGGGTGAAGTTTACTGTTTCGACTGTTCCTTGGTCTCTGGTGTGTACCAGTGGATCCATGTTTTATCGACGGTCACGAAACGACGCAGAAACTCCTTCGGATTGCGCCTAAACAGCATCAAACACTGCATTGAAGTGGTCTCACGATTGCGCTTATCGTCCGGAGTAAGCAAACGCGGCACCTATCGCGCCGCTTTCTCATGCCCAATATTTCATACAGGATATGACCCACGCGGTCTTTTGAGATGACTACTGTCTCAGCTATCTCGCGCACCTTTTATCGGCTGTCTGCCAATACGAGATCGTGAATTATTTTCACGTTATCCTCAGTGGTAGCCGTTTTCGGGGCACCTAGGCGTGGCTCATCAACAACTAGTAAATTTCTCTTGCGATCGTGGCGACCATTGGGCGGTGAAGCTAAGTACTAATCGGACCGCCCTCGTATGTATGTACACATTGTATTTATATCCTTCTTTATTGCGGACGGCAACAGGTTTCGAAAACAATAAAAAAAATACAATAACAAATAATATAACAGAAAGGAAACTACGTAGTTTTTAGACAGTGTATGCATGGAGGGAAGAGGCGTTGGACAACAATAGATAACGCACTGTATGAGGTAGAATTCGCCGTCGTACAGTGGACGGAAATTGCCGTTTTTGATTTAGTGGCGGTCAAAATTCTGTAACTTTTGATCGGATTAAGATATTTTGATGCGGTTTTCTGCAAATGAAAGTAGAAACGTGTATCTTAGAGAAAACCTAAGTGTCATATATCTCAAAATTTTTTTTATATTTTTAAAAAACTTCTAAACTTAAAATTTGTATATAAAAGTCGCGTCAAAGAAAAAACTCTTTTTAACGTATTTATATTTTGAAGATTAAGTGTTATTCATATAATATGATCTAATTATGAACAAATTTTATAACTTAAAGATTATATTTCAATAAAAACCATTGCAGTTGTAGTTGTATGCTTTTAATGTAGTCAACCCAGTAGTGACAAAAAACCGCGATTACAGGAGCACGAGTAGAAGCAATGTCATGAAATTCGGCACAAATATTCTCTCCAGTGTAGGGCTCTTTAATGTCGAAAATAGAGAAAATCGAACATCTGCCACGCCTACTTTTTTAATTAATTTTAATGCTTCAGATTTAAGAACTTATTTCTCAGCTCTAAGTTCGGATCTGAAGGTCAAATTTTATTCCCGTCTTCACTGTATTGGTGAAAGCCATCTCACAAAAAATGGGTGTGACACGCCCACTGGTATAACAAACCATATAAGGAGGTGTCTGCTGAAAAAATCGGAGTTGTAAATGGGTTAATTAATAAAAATTTACTATCTGTAAGCGGGCATCTTATTTGTTAAACTTCATATTCTTTATATTCATAAAGTTCCTCATAAAATTCCTCTTGCAAATTTCTAAATTTCAATTTAAAAAGCTCCTTCAACTTAAAACACTCGTACTACTTTGAAATCAGTAAAAACAAGACCAATCATTTTGAATTTTTAAATATTTTTTACTTAATAAATTAGAATTAAAGAACAAATTTACATTACATTTTACATTTTATATTTACATTTTACATTACATTTCACATTACATTAAATTACATTTTACTTACAATATACATAGTATTACTTATTTTCAACAATATATTCATCTGTAGATTGCATTAGCAGCTTTTCTGCTTCTTTATCTAGGAAAGTTGAAGTTTTTATATATTCCTTCCTTAGTGAGAAAATGTGCATCTGATGAAATGAGCAGCATTCTAAATAGATCCTCATTGGTCTCTTGCAGTGAACACTTTTTTGTGTTGTGCTCCCTATAGTATCTATAGTCTTTGTTCCGTATAGATACTATAATAATCTCTATAATATAATAATAATTATATAGTACAGATACTATATAATCTCCCAAATTTGAAATTTATACAAAAAATGACCTTTTTTTCAAAAAATTGCAAAAAATATTTTCATCAAAAACACAAACATTTATTTGTATTTTCTTTATAAAAAATTCTCCATATATTTGGAAACACTTCACTTTATTTAGTTATGTTAATTAATTTTCGAGATATTAACCTTTAAATTAGGCCAAAAAACACAAATTATGGAACTGTTCAGGCAATAGGTAGGTAAAATTTTTAACCGAGAAAAAAACGGTTCCGGCGGGTCCGGGCGGGTTAAGTATGTTTGGAGGATTTGTTTAAAATACTTCGAAGTTTCAAAAAAAATAAACACTAGGATAAGCATTTATAAGCGCTGAGACTTATAATCTCCCAAAATTAAAATTTATATACAAAATTACCTGTTTTTAAAAATTTGCAAAAAATATTTTTACCAAAGACAAAAGCATATTTTGTAATTTTTCTCATATAGAATACTCCGAATTTTCACGTACATTTTATCTTTTTTTGCTATGTTAAATACTTTTTGAGATATTAACACTTAAAATACCTAAAAAAACACAAATCATGGAACTGTTCAGACAATAGCTAGGTAAAATTTTCAATCGACAAAAAAACGGTTCCGGCGGGTCAAGTATGTTTGGAGGATTTGTTCAAAATACTTTGAAGTTTCAAAAACAATAAACTCTAGGATAAGCATTTATAAGCGTGAGACTTATAATCTCTTAAAAATAAAATTTATATAAAAAACGACCTGTTTTTCAAAAATTTGCAAAAAATATTTTTACCAAAGACAGAAGCATACTTTATAATTTTTCCTATATAGAATTCTCTTAATTTTTAGGTACATTTTATTTTATTTAGCTATGTTAAATAGTTTTCGAGATATTAACACTTAAAATAGGTAAAAAAACAGAAATTTTACAACTTTTCAGAGACTTAAAAAAAGGTTCACTTTCAATTGCTCATAAAAAATTATCAGGTAGGATTTCGGGAGAGATTTTTGGGTTTTTAGGTAGCAATCTATTATAAACAAAATGGTATACCATATTTTTTTAAAAACTCGGAGCGACTTTGTGGACTTTTGGCCGCGCTTTTTTGTCGCAGTCCACTATGCGTCGGAGCAAGGCAGGCAGCAGATAAGGGCCTGAAAATATACAAATAATAAAACGAAAAAACTCTACCTCTTTCCCTCCCCGCAAATACCAAATGCATGTTTCTCTCGATATTTACCGTCGTAGCAGGCAGGCAGCAGACCGCCGTAGAAGCGTCTGAAAATTATCGGCAAATAAAGAAATGAAAACAAGTAAGCGTTAACTTCGGCCAGGCCGAAGCTCATATACCTTACACCCGCATCTATCGAAGTGATGATAAAAATTGGGCGGGCGACGCCCACTTTCATTTAATTTACAGATAGTAATTTTTTTATATATTAACTCATTTACAACACCGATTTTTTCAACAAAAAACTCATAATATCATGGTATACAGTGGGTGGGTATAACTTCTAATACGGTACATGATAAATTCAGTTCTCAAATTTGATTTCGTTAATATTATTAAAATAAGTATTCGTGGCAACAGTTGGATTTTCTTTATTTTCTATATCAAAGAGCATTAAATGGAAGAGAATATTCGTGGCAACTTTTATGACGGTACTTTTACTCGTTCTCCTGTAATTGTAATTTTTGTCACAAGTGGGCGGACCACGCCTATTTTCGATATTATATTTTAGTCCATCTGAGACGGTGGGCTCGGGAATGAAATTAAACTATTAGCACGGTTGAATGCATATTTGCTATAAAAAGTAACAGCGATTTTCCCCATTTTTCAATACCAAACAGCGTAGGATAACAAAGAATATTCGTACCAAATTTCATGACGATATTTTTTCTCTTGTAATCGTGATTTCCACAGATGGACAGACAGACGAACATGGCTAAATCGAATGAGGAGGTGATTCTTAGCCAGAATATATATACTTTTCTATACCTGTCACGCCTCCCTTAATGTGTTACAAACGCAAGAGCAAAGTGAATATACCCTCATCCCTTCGGGTGTAGGGTATAAAAACTCTCCCTCTTCTCACTGTTAAAACTTTAAAGACCGGCGACAACCTCTTTCGATTTCACTAACAAAAACTTCAGCAAATAGAGAAGAAACAAAAACTGTCCTTTTCTCCCTAGGCGTAAATTAAAAAAAGTATATTCATGGATTCCACCAACAAAAATGAATCAACGAGATATGAGTATTTCTTTATTCAGTGCCCCTCCAATTCATAAACGACGAATAATCATTTTCTTCAGAGTCGTCTAGTGTAGAACTTTCAGCAAAATATTCGTTCAGTCTCATTCGATTCGAATAATCAAAAGATCTCTGCAGTCAATGCACGAACCTTTTTCTGTATCTCGCAAGTGTTTTTTTGAGACGTTTCATGCAGACCTCTAATACATACATACATGCATATGTATGTATATACCTCCTTCGTATATACTATTTAAAATCCTTCATTTTTGATATCTAATATATTAGCTTTACTATCGATCACGTGCGGTTTTTAGAGATAAACTCCAAATATTTTTATCATACATATATCGATGAAATTACCGAAAAGACCCAACACCGGGTGCCCTTCTAATCACTGAATAAAGAGCACTCATACACTCAAGAATGATCGACAAACTTTTCAAGTTGAAGTTGAAGATAAAACTTGAAATGATTTCCAGCAAAATGCGAAAGATTATTTTTGGCCTACACTACAGGCCTTCTAATTTACCGGCCTACAGGGGACAGATGTAGAAATGTATGGATAAAATTAAAAATAACTTCAGAAGGAGCGAGAAAGAAGAGTGACAGAGGGGAGAGTAAAAATGTTGTTCATAGAGTTTGTATTTAGTAAGTTTGTGCTTCTTTTGTCAATTACATTAATTGTAGTTATTTTTCTCTCAAGTCTTTATTCATTAAGCGTTTTAAATAAGAGGTAACCTAAAAAACCTAAAAAAATAACATGGCCAAATTCTTGTTGGTAACCGACCAGAACCGATTTACGATTTACTCCACGAGTATGATCCATCAAATAACAATAGTCGCAATACTTAAGCAGAAATTAATAACTGGTTGACAATGCAAACCAAACATAAACTAACCCACTTTAACATGCCCACTTTAATGCAAGAAATTTGGGCCCTTTCAAAATGTTCGCTACAAATATATAAATTGATTTTAAACCAGCTTTTCGGTAATCTTAAGACTCGAAATTGGAACCGTACCGTAGAACTAAATAACAATGCAACATAAACCATTAACTAACGACTCACGCCCACTTTAGGGCAAGAAAATGGGCCCTTTTAAAATGTCGCTACAAATTTTGAAATTGATGTTGAACTAGCTTCCCGGATAGCTAGAGACTCGAAATTGTAACTATAGCTTAAAAGTGGATAACAATGCAACATAAACCATAAACCAACCACTCACGCCTCCTCACGAGGCAAAAAATGTGGGTTTTTTCAAAATGTTCGCTACAAATTTGTGTTATTGATTTAAATCAGTTTTCCGGTAAACTGGAAACCCGAAATTTTAACTCAGAACTGGTATACAATGATATATTAAACATAAACTAATCACCCACGCTAACAAAATGTTAAAAAAATGCGAAGTGTGTGAAATTTTGAATAATTTTCGATAAACTTTTTAGTTCGTTCTAACAACGTTTTATATCGTAAAAAAATTTTTTTATTTGCTACTTAATACAAAGATGGTGTTTGGCTCTTTAAAAAAATAATTTACCACATCGGGGGGAAAAATGGCTTTTAACTCCAAAAAGGTATTTAAGCAATGAAGTTAACCATAAACAAAACGTCACAACCGAGTTGTTTTTCTAATTGCTTCCGCCTAAATTACTTTTCAATAATGATACATATTAGAGCGCTGCACGAACACCCAGAGAAAAAATCCTGTTAAATTAAACAAATTTCAACCAATTCTCATGTTATTTTCATTCAAACAGGTTAGACCTCGTAAATCGTGTGATCGCCTTGTTAATAGCCGATCGTGTTATTTTTACACATTGTCTTATTGATTCAAACAATTTCTCATGTAAAACTTACCAAAATATCAAAATGCCTAACGTATATGTAAGTAAAATTTCATAAACCAAATATATATTGGGCATAGGCTGGAGCATAGAGTGTTGGCTTGCGGGCCTAACAATCGCAGGTTCAATTCCCAGTTTGGGAAAAAAATTTATTTTTTATTTCATGTATTTGTTTTTATTATTAATGTTGACCATCATTACTGCTCCGCATTATAATTTAAACTTAATTATCTATGATTTTTAATTTAGTTCGTATTTCAAAATTTTACCTAATTTTTTCATGGCGTCGTCGGGATTTGAACCTCTGCTCCTTTGCTCCCAAACCAAGCACACATCCTCTAGGCTACGGACTGCCTTTGTTCCCAAGCTCTTTTTAGTTAGTTTTTTGATTTTTTACCGGGAAAACTTGTCTATCTGACAATCATGAAATGATATCAAATGTATTTCATGTGGATATATTTTCGTGTCATATCATTCCTTGATATCAACGTGAGTTTTAAATGATTGAAACATATCACGAAACATATCATTTTGTAGAAAAAATTGAGATATCATGTTATGCTTATCATGCTTGTCTATCTGGGAACATTGTAAACTTTGAAAATAACATTTTAAATCTTCGGATTCAAATATCATGCTTCCGCAAATAATTTGCATTAATTGTTCATCCTCCACTGAACATTTTTGGGAACACTTTGTTATGACGTTATTTGTTAACTGCGAGTTATCCAGTTGATTATTTTCTGTTAAAATAAATAGCACTTCCTCGCTGAGCTATGGTTAAAATTTCGAGTCTCTAGCTCATCGGGAAGCTAGTTTAAATTATCAGAATTCATCTATTTAACTGTTAACATGGACTCATATTACTTCAACATGGCTGTACTGTTAAAAATATCATGTTATTTTATTAATTTTTTGTGATTTCGTATGGAGATATATATCATGTAAATTTAACAAGGCTCGTGTTAAGCATTATTTTTCTGAGTGTATTACTGCTTGTTCGAAAAATTTCAGTGGCAGTTTTACTGTTGAGGCATTTCCATCTCTTTCCCAGATGGAGTTCGAGTTGCTCAAACTCCAAAATCTTACTTATCATTTTTCCATTTAATTATCGGTTTTTTATAAGCTTTCGCCGTTGTACCATTGCAGGCAGCAGACCGCCGTATATTTATGAAAACAAAACTCTAGCGGCGGCTCTCTTTCTGTGCAATCTTGTGGGATCATTTCACCCCCCTTCAACATCCTTATTCCAAGAGACGATAAACAACAACAAAAATCGTTAGCATACAAAAAGACGATTTTTGAATCGATATTGTCTTTTGGAATAAGGGTGTAAGATACAAAGAAACTAGAAATTTCGTCGTCCGCAGTATGCATTTAGTGTTTTTGTTGTTGCGCTGTTATTAAGAAACGCGATGACTACACCCAGAGAAAATCCTGTTAAATTAAACAGATTTCAACCAATTCTCATGTTATTTTCATTCAAACAGGTTAGACCTCGTAAATCGTGTGATCGCCTTGTTAAAAGCCGATCGTGTTATTTTTACACATTGTCTTATTGATTCAAACAATTTGTCATGTAAAACTTACCAAAATATCAAAATGCCTAACGTATATGTAAGTAAAATTTCATAAACTAAATATATATGGGGCATAGGCAGGAGCATGGAGTGCTGGCTTGCGGGCTTAACAATCGCAGGTTCAATTCCCGATTTGGGAAAACAAATTTTTTTTAAAATTTCATTTATTTGTTTTTATTATTAATGTTGATCATAATCACTGCTCCACATTATAACTTAAACTTAATTATCTATGATTTTTAATTTAGTTCGTATTTCAAAATTTTACCTATGATTTTTTCATGGCGTCGTCGGGATTTGAACCTCTGCTCCTTTGCTCCCAAACCAAGCACACATCCTCTAGGCTACGGACTGCCTTTGTTCCCAAGCTCTTTTTAGTTAGTTTTTTGATTTTTTACCGGGAAAACTTGTCTATCTTACAATCATGAAATGATATCAAATGTATTTCATGTGGATATATTTTCGTGTCATATCATTCCTTGATATCAACGTGAGTTTTAAATGATTGAAACATATCACGCATTAAAACACCTCATAGTGAAGTCCATATGTCTTTAAATATGCTGCGTATGTGACAAATGAGCTGAGAACATATCTTGCTATCAAAATGATTTAATTTTGTAGGAAAAATTGAGATATCATGTTATGATTATCATGAAAATAACATTTTAAATCTTCGGGTTCAAATATCATGCTTCCGCAAATAATTTGCATTAATTGTTCATCCTCCACTGAACAATTTTGGGAACACTTTGTTATGACGTTATTTGTTAACTGCGAGTTATTCAACTGATTATTAAAATTAATAGTACTTCCTCGCTGAGCTATAGTTAAAATTTCGAGTCTCTAGCTCATCGGGAAGGTAGTTTAAATTATCAGAATTAATCTATTTAACTGTTAACATGGACTCATATTACTTCAACATGGCTGTACTGTTAAAAATATCATGTTATTTTATTAATTTTTTTGTGATTTCGTATGGAGATATATATCATGTAAATTTAACAAGGCTCATGTTAAGCATTATTTTTCTGAGTGTATTTTTTTCCTTGTCTTCAATTCAAGCATGTCCAGTCTTTTTTTTGTTGTGCTGTTTTTATTGGGTTTGAAAAAATTTTTGGACAGTCAAACTTGTTTATGAAATAAAAAAAACAACAACAAACAATTAATTGGTATTAAAACTGCTGAATCTTTTTTGACTGTTATTTTGTTTTTGTTTCCAGCAGAGCAGGAGCAGTAAGAATTGTTACTGCAACGTGAAAAGGTTTTGGCAGTTTTTACTTGCTGTGTTTTGAAAGTCGTTTCAAAACGTTTGTGCAGCTCACAAAATATACATACGATAAAAAAAAAACATAAAAAACACCTAAAGGTAATGAGTATTTTTTGGTTTTTATGTGAAATATTTAATTAAAAGAAATAAAGTAATATCAACACAGACAATCAGTGTAGTGTGTGCGTGTACCACAATAACTACAGAAATAACAATTACCAAGTTAACGAACAACACGAAACGAAAAGAAACAATCGGTTTTGAGCGTGACCAACGAACTTTCCTTAATAAAGTTCATAACTACGTTACTTGCTCGCTGGAGGTCCAGAGCACTCGGTCCTCCGTCTGTATGCAGTTCTATAGTTATTAATTATGAGCATTACTTTGGTAATAGATTAAATTATAAATAAGGTTTTTATTAAACGAATTTTCTACACCTGAAAAACACTACTTTTATTTTACTTGTTAAATTGCTGATGTTGTTGGCGTTGGTGCTGTAATTGGTTGTTGTTTTTGTTGCTCGTGGCTATTTCGTGTTAGAGTTGATTTTCATTTTTGTTTTGGTGTTATTGTAGCTAATTGTGAATTACCTCCAGCTGGCAATATTAATTAAAATTTCTACACTTTTTCTACCGACAAACAATAAACATATTAACTTAAGCGAACGCACTTTTTCTTCGATCAATACTTTTCCGTGTATTTATTTCTTTTAGTTTATATACATTTTACATTTGTATATTTGTATATCTACACAGTAGAGAAAATAATCATTACAAAATTGGTTATGCACTGGTTATTGATTATTCAATATTGGGAGGTAGTTACTTCTGGATTACAGCCTGTGTAAAAAACTAATTACTTTTCTGCCAGGAGCAGAATTTGAGCGGCCAGCACTTGATAAACTTTAAAGACAGGAACCACCACGCTGTGATGCTCTAACCGAAACTTCCTTTAAAAATGGGTTTTAATTTTCAGAGGGTAGTCGAATTGTACCATCATTGGTTACCCATGGATGCATCTACAATAGAAACAGTTTTTCATATTAAAAAATAAAAAAAATTGTTTTATCAAAAAAATGTTTCTTGCTTGACCTACCTTGAGCTGAGGCCATGTAATGCGCTTCAAGGGATATCTGGTCAAAATACACTTTAAAAAACTTTAAAGTACGGATGTCTCTTCTTTATTATTAACTTTTCCGCTTTCTTCAAAAATAAATCTTGCTATTATTATATTTTTTTATTTAAATTTTTCTATGAAACTGAAAAAAACGACACGTGCTACTTTTCTACGGCTTTTTAGAACGAGTAAAACCTTATTTACTGTCTTCATTATTCGGTAAGCGAGTGAAATGCTGTAGGTTACTAACCTCATTATTTTAAGTTGAAATTGTAAGCGAGGCATTTCAAACAACTGCCTTCTAGCTTTTTTCAAGTTTAATGAT
Source organism: Conops quadrifasciatus (assembly GCA_949752815.1). Lineage (NCBI taxonomy): Eukaryota > Metazoa > Arthropoda > Insecta > Diptera > Conopidae > Conops > Conops quadrifasciatus. The sequence goes on along the minus strand of OX457078.1, from coordinate 27,647,054 downwards.
AATGGGCTCTACAATAATCAATAATAATATTATGCGTAACGACCTTTTATTATATTGTTAGTAGTTACAGAGCTACCTACGGCATAAGTGATCTTAAATTCTTTACTGGGTATCTTCTATCTTCTATCTATATACAGCAAACCCTCCTACAACGCGACACTTCTACAACGCGTTTTCGCTACAACGCGATTCATAAATTGAGGCAATTTTTCTCACAACGCAATTTTTTCCTACAACGCGATTAAAAAAATTTACTTTCTTAAAAAAAATCACTTTTCTCGGAATGTTTAAAATTTGACAAATTTGACATTTAACATTTGGTTGTTTTGTATAAATTTGTAAGTAAAAAATTAACTCCGTTTTTGAATGCAATTGACTCGTTTACTTACGAACCTATCCCTTGTTCCAATAATTCAGATTCGGATATAGCACCAGCAAAACATTCGCGGCATAATCCGTTTAGCAGTGATGACGAATAATTTGCATAAATAATATGCATCAACATTTCTTTTTATATTTGAATTTTTATAAATTTGAATTTTTATTTAGTTCTTAATTTTGTAAAAACGTGAATTATTTTGTTTTGTTTTATTAATTTATTATAATTTAATTGAAGGATTTCTAATAAAATCTTGAACATTAACTTATTAAAGTTTCGTTTTATTAATTTCAATGCAGTTTTTAATACTTGGAACCTAACCCCCTTTTTTCTATAGAGTTCATGTCTCCTACAACGCGATTTCCTACAACGCGACGTTTCCTAAGAACGTATCTGTCGCGTTGTAGGAGGGTTGACTGTATATAAAAATGAATGTGTGTGTTTGTCCTTTATGGATTCCTAAACCGGCCGTCCGATTGCGATGAAACTTGGACATGTTGTTGTGCGCATGCCCCAAGTTTCTGGACTAAAAGTATTCCCCCAAAGGGGGAACTCTGCCCCCTATGTGGTTAAAAGTGGTCTGAAATGACAAAAAATGGCCATAATTATAATACTAACAGGCTCAGAAAGATGAAATTTTGTATGGTGATTGGTCTTATGTCGCAGATGTGCAATGAGAACACATTTTCAAGAATTCCGCCCCCTAAATGGTTAAAATGGGCGTGGCACGGTCTGAAACGGCCAAAAATAGTCATAATTTCAATACTACACAGGCCCAGGAAGTTGAAATTTTGTATAGTGATTGGCCTTATTACGTAGATGTGCAATGAGAACACATTTTCAAGAATTCCGTCCCCTAAATGGTTAAAATGGGCGTGGCACGGTCTGAAACGACCAAAAATAGTCATAATTTCAATACTACCAGGCCCAGGATGCTAAATTTTTTATGGTGATTGGTCTTACACCGTAAACGTGCAATGAGAACACATTTTTAAGAATTCGGCTCCAAGTGGTTAAAATGGGGGTGTTACAGTCTGAAACTACCAAAAATAGTCATAATTTCAATACTACCAGGCCCAGGATGCTAAATTTTTTATGGTGATTGGTCTTACACCGTAAACGTGCAATGAGAACACATTTTTATGAATTCGGCTCCAAGTGGTTAAAATGGGGGTGTTACAGTCTGAAACTAAAAAAATATGCCATAATTTCAATACTACCAGGCCCAGGAAGCTAAATTTTTTATGGTGATTGGTCTTACACCGTAGACGTGCAATGACAACACATTTTTAAGAATTCGGCTCCAAGTGGTTAAAATGGGGGTGTCACGGTCTAAAACTACCAGAAATAGTCATTATTTCAATACCACCAGGCCCAGGAAGTTGAAATTTTGTATGGTGATTGGCCTTATGACGTAGATGTGCAATTAGAACACATTTTAAAGAATTCCGCCCCTTAAATGGGAAAAATGGGCTTGGCACGGTCTGAAACTACCAAAAATAGTCATAATTTCAATACTACCAGGCCCAGGAAGCTAAATTTTTTATGGTAATTGGTCTTACACCGTAGACGTGGAATGAGAACACATTTTTAAGAATTCGGCTCCTAGTCTATATATATTGCACCGTAGACGTGCAATGAGAACACATTTTTAAGAATTCGGCTCCAAGTGGTTAAAATGGGAGTGTCACGGTCTAAAACTACCGGAAATAGTCATTATTTCAATACTACCAGGCCCAGGAAGCTAAATTTTTTATGGTGATTGGTCTTACACCGTAGACGTGCAATGAGAACACATTTTTAAGAATTCGGCTCCAAGTGGTTAAAATGGGGGTGTCACGGTCTAAAACTACCAGAAATAGTCATTATTTCAATACCACCAGGCCCAGGAAGTTGAAATTTTGTATGGTGATTGGCCTTATGACGTAGATGTGCAATGAGAACACATTTTAAAGAATTCCGCCCCTTAAATGGGAAAAATGGGCGTGGAACGGTCTGAAACTACCAAAAATAGTCATAATTTCAATACTACCAGGCCCAGGAAGCTAAATTTTTTATGGTAATTGGTCTTACACCGTAGACGTGCAATGAGAACACCTTTTAAGAATTCGGCTCCTAGTCTATATATATTGCACCGTAGACGTGCAATGAGAACACATTTTTAAGAATTCGGCTCCAAGTGGTTAAAATGGGGGTGTCACGGTCTAAAACTACCAGAAATAGTCATTATTTCAATACCACCAGGTCCAGGAAGCTGAAATTTTGTATGGTGATTGGCCTTACACCGTAAATGTGCAATGAGAACACATTTTGAAGAATTTCGCCCCTTAAATGGGAAAAATGGGCGTGGCACGGTCTGAAACTACCAGAAATAGTCATAATTTCAATACCACCAGGCCCAGGAAGCTGAAATTTTTTATGGTGATTGGCCTTATGACGTAGATGTGCCATTAGAACACATTTTCAAGAATTCCGCCCCCTAAATGGTTAAAATGGGCGTGGCACGGTCTAAAAATACCAGAAATAGTCATAATTTCAATACTACCAGGCCCAGGAAGCTGAAATTTTGTATGGTGATTGGCCTTATGACGTAGATGTGCAATAAAAACACATTTCCAAGAACTCCGCCCCCTAAATGGTTAAAATGGGCGTGGCACGGTCTAAAACTACCAAAAATAGTCATAATTTCAATATTACCAGGCCCAGGAAGCTGAAATTTTGTATGATGATTGGCCATATGACGTAGATGTGCAATGAGAACACATTTTCAAGAATTCGGCAAGTGTTAATCATTCACCATGTGATTAAAATGGGGGTATCACGGTCTGGAATGTCTCTAAATAGTCATAACTTCAATACACGGTTTTGTAACCAAAGTGGTTACACGGGGGTGTTTTAATCCAATTTTTTTTTTGCAGCAATCAATAAGAAATATCGGGAAATATTTATGATTTTGACTATGGTGGAAGGTAGGCAGCGACCACCCAAAACGGTACACCGATCGATAAGAAATATCGGAAAATATACACGACTGTGATCATGGTGGGAGGTAGGTGACGACCCCCCAAAATGGTTTGTGGGTAATCGCATCACTTAAGAATGACTGAACCGATTTGGCTAATTTTTTAAAAATATTTTTAATGGTAAAATTATAACTATTATAATTATGTAATGTTCGTGACTGACGCTAAGACCTCGACGCCCGTTGCCGAAGCGAAGCGAGGCCTCGGGCAGCTAGTGTACAATAAAAATTAAATTTAATTTGCCCCAACAAATCTGAACTACCCCAGCAAAATAATTTCATATCAAATTATTAAAAAATTAGAACACCAGAACAACAGAATATCAGTAAACAATATTCACATAAGGACATAAGAATAAGAATTTCTCGTATAAGAAATAAAGGATACGTATAACTCATTTGACAGTTGAGTACTATTGTAGTTTGAACTTGACGAATTGACACGCCATCCATACAGCGTGTCAATTCGTCAAGTTCAAACTACAATAGTACTCAACTGTCAAATGAGTTATACGTATCCTTTATTTCTTATACGAGAAATTCTTATTCTTATGTCCTTATGTGAATATTGTTTACTGATATTCTGTTGTTCTGGTGTTCTAATTTTTTAATAATTTGATATGAAATTATTTTGCTGGGGTAGTTCAGATTTGTTGGGGCAAATTAAATTTAATTAGGGCTGAATCATATGAGTCGTATTTGAATGAGTACGTACTAGAGCTGTGCACAAGCCGTTTTAAAGATAGCTAGGCACAAATCGGCAGCACTGCTGTTTTGTAATTTTTTCGTAACAAACGAAAGTAATTTTTACTGCTTGTTCGAAAATTTGCAGTTGCTGTTTTAATGTTGATGCATTTCTATCTCGTTCCCTTCGCTTAAACTCCAAAGGAACGAAAGAAACGCAAACAACTCTCCCTCTTTCCCTCCGCTCAAACTCCAAAGGAACGCAAGGCAAGAATTTGCGCCGCTCGCCACTTCGTCGATGGTGCTTTGTTTTCACCAGAAGCGTCTGAAAAGTACTTAAGAAATTAAGAAGAAAAACTCTCCCTGTGTCCCTCCGCTCAAACTCCAAAAGCATACTTATTCATTACTAAATGTACCCGTACCCGCGTTGCTGTGGCTCATTCTGGTTAAATGGTTAGAAAGCGTGTGTTGCTTCCGACCACAAATGAAATATTCCTCATACAAACGTTGCAACCCGTTTTCACCCCTTCAGGGGTTGGATTTTCAAAAATGCCGAAATATGTATTAGATTAATTATACCAAAGAGTATTAAGACCAAGTTTAAAGCAAATCTGACTACAAATTAAATATTCCTCATACAAACTTTGAAACCCCTTTTCACCACCTTAGGAGTCGAATTTCGAAATATCCGTTCTTAGTGCTTGTATACATCATAAAGGAAACGTCTTTGCCTTCATTTTTCAATTTCAGCTTTCTAGGTCTAAACGCTTGGCCTGGGCGTTGATGAGTCAGTCAGGACTTTCATTTTTATATATAGAGATATATATCGTTATTTTCTTTGTTTTTGTTATAACTTGTCTACATCGGGGCCACAACGATTGAACACAATGAAAAAATGTTCTGCCACATTTTCGAGAAAAACGACAAAAAAAAAGAAACGAAAAAACTTTTAGGTTTCTACGTGATGTGGAAGTACAAAAAAAGTTTTGAATTATTTTGCAGGGGTATTCTGAGAGTCACTAACTATTAGAGTCTAACTAACTATGAGAGTCACTAACAACAAAAAAATCGGCAATTTCGAGACGATTCAATAGTTAGTGACTCTCAGAATACCCCTGTTATTAAAAGTGTTTAATTTATTTTTTTAAATAGTTTGTTTTGGTCTCTTACGCAAAACTCAGTCATCAAAACAACGCAAAACGTGTAAAGGCTCAGTTTCATAGACTCCGTTTGCGTGCGTATCCGTCAGAAATCTCACGCAAGAAAAGTTGAAATATATGTAAACAAATGGGATAAGTTTCATAGGGGGTTATTCCTGAATGCCCGGGCCTTGAAGGCCCAGGAGTGACTGGCGAGTCCCATTAGTCAAAACATACATATTCCAAGCGTATGGGATGGTTCTACGTAAAGATATTTGTTTATTTTTCTTTGTCTGTCATTTGTTGTATTTCACTATACCAACTCAGACGAAACATTGTTACCAAGCTTGAAGTATTTTACATATTCCTTTAAGTAATTTTTAAAAATGTAAAGATTTTGCAGCGAAAATTCGCTTTAGTGGTATCTGGTAACATTGGTTTGCTGACATGTCTTATCAGCCATGTGAGCTGGTATCCAGAAACCTAGGTGTAGAAAAGAGACTTCATTGGAACTTTGTTTCGGCTGTGTTCATGGCTATAAATAAACGCGAGGAGAAGAGATAAAGTGATTAGAGCTAATGTCAGAGATTGTTTGTGAAAAATGGCCGCCTGTAAACAAAACCGTGCTTTGAAGTATTTTTTTGATGGTGCGCAATTTGGGTTAAATTATTTTTTTGTATTTTGTGCATATTTTTCAAAATACATAACATATAAATGCAAATTTAAGAAAAAGAGTGTATCTGGATGTGTTTTTATAAGTATTAAGAAAAATAATGCACACATTTTTGGATAGTTGTATGCAGACGCATGCTTTTCCGATGGGTTTTCCGATTGTATACGAATCACATCAGGTTCTAAAAGTGGTTGAAATTCGTATGTTTTTGTCTACAGACCTGAAAAGCATGTAAGAAAACCAACAACATACGTCAGATCGGGACTCGCTTGCTTGTTCTTCTTTTTCAAAAAGCAAAGCATCTGTTCAGCGAAAATAACAAAGCATAATTGAGAAGAATTCATGGGAATTCCCGGGCGTTCAGGAATAACCCCCATAGCGTCCGTGCGTTTACAACAACAATTGTTATAGTTGTAATAGATTTCTGACGAATACGCACGAAAACGGAGTCTATTTGCAAGATTTTTAATACAAGAACGAAGTGATTATTATCACTTCTACTTTTTTTCGTTCGATCCAAATTTTTGCATTTTCATTACACGAACGAAGTGATCGAGTGAGAGAGATGAGAGCGATTTTGAAGAATTTTTCCTTCGATGAAGAACCGTTATCGTTCACTACTCAACGACAGAGACAAGGAGATAGGAAACTTTGTTCCCGCCAAAGAATATGTCGAACAAAGACTGAATTTCTTCTTTTATTTTTACGTGGGGACACACGTATAGCATATGTGTGCTGTATGTGAAGTTCACCGCATGTCGTCACGTTTATATGACATTTTCTTTGTTTATCATTTTATGAGAACAAAAATTTATTAGATTGCGAAAATTGTTTAGCTATTTCGCAAAAAAATTATGGTTTTTAATGAAGTTAAATCATGCACTGGACTGCGCAAGTGGCACGGCAAGTATTAGGAATTATTAATTCCGGACAGCAATGATGTCATTCGTCAAGAGCAACTGCGCAAGCTAATGGACAATACCAGCATAACCGATCATAATAGCTAAGTTGCATGATTATGTGGAGTTGCAACTACTAGAAGTGGTGATGGTGGCGGCGACAGCGACGGCGCATCACAAATTGGTAAAAGCTTACCACATCATGGCTACACCTGTAGGTAGAGTGAAAGGCATGCTTGCGGAATTTGGAATTTCATAATTTTTTGCCAAACAGAAAGTTATGTCCATACTTGAGAAGGCCAGAAGTGCTATGGACGAAACGTACGGGTAGGTTTTATGATCAAAATATATACATATTCTGTATTTTTCGTCTGATAAAATATGTCAAGTCGGCTGAGTTTAGAGACCGAAAGATATGGATTTTTACTGTGAAAGTGAAACCGGAATATAATTGCAGATTATTGTTGGCAAAATTATTCATCTAATAACTTAAATGTTATGTATCGTATAAAAATTTAAATGGTTGTATGCATAAGTAAATAAATACGTCGAAGGACTTAAATTCTTAAGGCATTACATTCTTATTATTTAAAAGGAATGCTTTTTATACCCTACACCCGAAGGGATGAGGTTATATTCAATTTGTCCTTTTGTTTGTAACGCATTAAAGGGGGCGTGGTATAGAAAAGTATATATATTCTGGCTCAGAATCACCTCCTGAGTCGATTTAGCCATGTCCGTCCGTCCGTCTGTAGAAATCACGATTAAGGGAGAACGAATAGAGCTATGAAATTTGGGACGAATATACTTTGTCATAATAGGCTGTTTGGTATTAAATACAATACCAACATGGTTGTTTGGAACACATATGCAATCTTGCGTCCTGGAGATTTATAACTTCGCAACCATGTTCGTTATCGAATTTTTGAAATTTTGCGAGGATGTTTAGCTATTTCAGCAAAGATAAAAGGAAATAAAGTTACTCATAACTACTGAAAATAAAGAGTACTTCTAAACAAACAAATCACGGAGTTCTGTACATGTAATTATCATTATTTTTATCGTTAAATACGATATCCATAAATAAAATAGAAGATTTCATCTAAAATTTATTAATTTCTTCAATTGTGATAAAAAAATCAATGATATTATAAAGCAGCGTTGCATTTTACGTTAACAAACGATTTGACTTAAAAATCTGAATTGTCATTGGAGTCTCAAAGCTGAGCCCCTCTCCGTCCCGATCACTCTTCATCGGGGGCCTGATATTAACCCCTCTCCAGTGAACGTGCTACCATTAACAGGGGTGGTGACAATGGCTGCGTTCAGGGACAACAAGCGGTGTGTGATTTTTGCTGGTTTTTTGTCTGAGGGGGTAGAAAGGTCAGAAGGGCTGACAAAGCGGTCGCAATTTTTTCAAGCGAAAAATTTGTATGCTGGATCTGCTCAGAACTTTCTTCTCTGTCACTCATTTTCAGTGTTTTGTTTACTTCTCGTGTGGCGGCAACGTGGAATTTGGCAATGCAGTGTGGTTGTTGTTTAAATGTTGTTGTTTATCAGCAACGACTCAGCAAGGCGTTCAGAGAACATGATTTATGCTAACAAGAAAAAGCCAACACAGCTTGTTGTCCCTGAACGCAGCCTATGACTTTCCTATACGAAAAACCCCGTTCCCTTTCCTTGACACTCTTCATTAGGGTCTAATGTTCGATTTTCTAAGCATTTTTAGGTTTTCCACAAACACTACTTTATGCCAGAGTTGCATTTCATAGCATTTTTCAGTAGTTTCCTATCGGTTTCGGGAAATAACGCCCAAATGAAATAAGGCCCAATGCGGGCCTTAAACCCTTAGCCAACAAAACCATCTCCTTGTTGAAAATTCTTCCTCTATTATGGATCTTTCTGTATGCATTAAAGTTCTGCATATCCACATTAAAGTTCAGTCGACGCCGTAATTTTGGGCGTTATTTCATTTTCAGAAATTTTAGAATTTTTATAAAAAAATGAAATAAAGCCCACCACAAAATGAAGCAAAGCTTACAGTGGGCCTTATTTCATTTTCAATTTTTGTTTAAAATTAAATAAAGCCCAAAAAAATGCAATAACGCCCAAATTTTACGATTTCAAATCTTCATATAAAAAAGAAGTGGGCTTTATTTCATTTGGGCGTTATTTCCCGGAGCCTTCCTATCTCCTTATCTATGCTCAAAGACAGGGTCGACAACGACAGAAGCCAACGTTTCTAATTACTTTCAAAGTTTAGAAATCGCTTTTTAGGACCGAAGTGATAAAAAACACTTTTTTCGCTTAATCACTTCGTCTATTGAAAATCTCACAATATGTAACTGAGCCTTAAATCGTTTTGTACGGATGTAAATCCTATGTAAATCGGTGACTCAGCAGCAATTGATTTTTTCATGACCATCTTATTACGCTTATTTAAACAGCAAAGGGCCTATTTACTTAATTGCTTTTCTCTTACACAAAATGTTCTATGTTTATTTTCATTCTTCAAAAGAAAGGGGCGTACAATACTTGGTAAATTTTAAACAATTATAACAAATATTATTAAAAAAATTGGAACATATTTACCGTTTACAAACAGCTGGAATTTTTTTTCTTTTTTTTTTTTTCCTTAGTTTTTATGATCTTGACCCCAACAAACCAAAAAAAAAATGTCGCTCCCCCTTGGGGGCGGGGCGTGAGCCATTTGAAATTTGAAAAGAAAACAGCAAGAACTCGAAAACCGTAAAAGATATTATGATGATATTGGTACCGTTAGAAAGCTAATAAAAATGTCATTAATTTACGTAAAATGACATTTTATCGAAATGACAACGGTTTTCGAAATAATCGCAAGTTAAACTTTTTAGTACTTTTTTTTTCATTACGAAAATTTTTTTCTAAAAAAAATATATAATTAACCCATATAATTATACAAAAAGAAAGAAAGTAGAGGGAACAAGCTTTCTGCGAAAATTTATTTCATTCAAATCGGTGCAGTACTTACGGAGAAAAAGCATTTTTAAACGTAAGTATAAACTACTAATTTTGAATCTTACTACTATGCCTATTTTTAATAATGCGAACGTACTGAGTTTGCACCGTTGTTTGCACTAGTTATGAAAATTTGCTTTTTTCAAAGCAAAATATATATTTAATATACATTTACTATATTTGAAAAATTAGTTTGACTATTTAATTTTTTTTTGTTTTTAGTTTAGCGCCGCAGGCGAAAAATTTTTAAGAAAAATCGCGCGATTTTTCTTAAAAATTTTTCAATTTAAATTTGAACAACGAAGAACTTGAGCGCCGCAGGCGAAAAATTTTTAAGAAAAATCGCGCGATTTTTCTTAAAAATTTTTCAATTTAAATTTTGCACAGTTTTTTGATATTATACATTGTAACTGGAAACACCACTACCGCTACGGCAACATGCCATACTGCACAGTATCAGAGTGGTAGAGTCGCATTATTGGAAAGTAAGGTATAATAAGATTATTGTAGAAGGCAGTTTGATGCCAGTTTAAAAATGGCTTTTCTCCGTGAATACCGGACCGATTTGAATGAAATAAATTTTCGCAGAAAGCTTGTTCCCTCTACTTTCTTTCTTTTTGTATAATTATATGGGTTAATTATATATTTTTTTTAGAAAAAAATTTTCGTAATGAAAAAAAAAGTACTAAAAAGTTTAATTTGCGATTATTTCGAAAACCGTTGCCATTTCGATTAAATGTCATTTTACATAAATTAATTACATTTTTATTAGCTTTCTTACGGTACCAACATCATCCTAATATCTTTTACGGTTTTCGAGTTATTGATGTTTTCTTTTCAAATTTCAAAGGGCTCCAGCCCCGCCCCCAAGGGAGAGCGACACTTAATTTTTGATTTGTTGGGGTCAGGACTATAAACACTAACTACTAAAAGTACAAAAATAAAAATCGCAGCTGTTTGTAAACTATTAATATAAGCCAAAAAATTTTATATACCAACCTCGAATTTAAGGGGCGAACCCTAACAGCAACTTTCAGTGACGACATCTTTTCCGACAGCAAATGGCAGGAAAGTTCGGAATGAGCAGCGTTGAGGAATGCGTCCCACAAAAAGCAGGTGAGGTTCAGGAGCTGATCAAATAGATTCTTCTACTGAGGTCAAAGGGACTGTTTCATTAAGAACAGAAGTTTGTGCAGTATAAAACAACTCAACTAAAAACGAATGTCACAATTTTATCGCGAACGTAGAGCAATGCTGAAGAATATAATCGGGTTGGAAATGGAAACTAATAAATCACTAACAAATTCAAAACATATTGATTGAAACACGTAGTTTTTGATCCATATTACTTGGGTTCCAATTCAATTTTGATAATCATTGTCTTACACCACAACCAATATTTACTATGAAAAATACCAAATTTTTTAATGGCATGTAGATTTATGAAAGAAAAAAAAATCTTCCACATTATTTACGAGCAATTGCTTATATTTCGCAATTAAAAAACGTCAATCCATTTTATGCCTCGCAATATTTTTCACTAATTCCGCGGACACACAAGCAAATCTAATTAAAAAGCCAAAACCAAAATAAAAGAATACAGTTCTCTAAGTAGGAATTAAAGCTCTTGCAAAGCGTCTACAAAACCGACTAAGTGGAACCGAGCGATGACGAAGACTAATTTCCAATATCACCTGGGCCAACAGCAGAGATAAGGAGATAGAAAACTTCGTTCCCGCGAAAAAATGTGTCGAGAAAAACGAATTTCCTCGTTAAATTTACGTGGTGACACACGTATAGCATAGTCAGAGACAGGGATAAGGAGATACGACACTCGATGACTCATCTCAAAAAATTTCGTTTGACGCGTATTTTTTATACTCTGTTGAATTCACGTACACAATGTGAAAGCTTGCCCTGTTGTTGTTTTTGCTTATTGTCAATTTCATAGCGAATCGTTGAAATGGGTATCGAGTATCAGAGAATACGAGAAAAGACACTTCGAATTCGCCACTCAACACATATGCATTTTTGCTGGAATTTCACTACCACTTTTACAAAAAATTGCAAAAAACTCGTACTTCGCTTCAAAAAAATGCAAAAAACTCGTACTTCGCCGCAAAAAAATCGTACTTCGCCGCGAAGCATGTATCGCATGCACGCATTTAAAATTTTATTTAGGGGGTGCTTTTCGAAACGTCAAAAAATACATTTGAGAAATTAAAGTTTTGTTTATGCTTATAATATAAATATATATAATATATTTTCCATTTTCTCATAATGCTAATAAATGTATACTCCTATTTTACAAAATATTTGTTGATTTAATTGTGATAAATGTATTTGTTGCCTTAATTTTATGCGAATTCATCGTATATATTTTGCTTCTATTTTTATGCAATGGTATCTTGCAATACAATGATTCATAATTTTAGGAATAAAAATAATAGAAATAATAAATCAGTTACAATTTCAAAGGTAATAATCCTGTGTATTATCATAAAAAGACTAGCAACGGGGACAAACGTGAGGGTATACTCACTTTATGCTTCCGTTTGTAAAACATTAAAGGAGGCGTGGCAGTATAGAAAAGTAAATATATTCTGGCTCACGAATAGTATTTGTCACCATAGGCTTTTTGGTACGCCTACTTTTTATAGAAAATATGAATTTTCTCGTGGTGACAAAAACCACGATTACAGGAAAACGAGTGGAACCATCATCATGAAATATTCTGTTTTATTTAGAGCTCTCTAATTTCGAAAATGATCGGTTCACCACGCCTACTTTTTAGGTAAATATTAATGCATCTTTTTAGGTAAATATTAATTTGAGACCTGAATTTCTCAGCTTGTAGTTCGGATCCGAAGCTGAAATTTCAGTGCCGCGTTTACCGTGTTAGTGAGACTCATCGCACCAAAAATTAGCGTGACACGCCCACTGGTATACCATAGCATATAATGATAATTTATATTGAGAAAAAAATTGCTGTATGAGTTAATGAGTTAATAAATCAGATGTTACTATCTGTAAGTGATATGAATGTGGGCGTCTTCCGCCCACTCTTTATCCTCACTTCGACAGATGCGGGTGTAGGGTATATGAGCTTCCGCTAGGCCAAAGTTAACACTCTTACTTGTTCTAAACTAAATTTTTTTAAAATGATTTTCTTCGACCGCCTTAAATTGTAAAAAGGAATGAAACATTTTTTTAATCGCGTTAAATCTCATTCACGAAGAAAAGTTCGCGCTAAAATAGAAAATTTGTATATTTGAAAATAATATATTGTAAATCCATTTGGGGGAACAAAACTCTCTTTTGCGCCTTCTATTTTAGATTGCAGAAACTTCACCTTTGTTTGTTTACATATGGTGAAAAATTAATTTTAGAAATCCTATCAGAGAAATTGATCAGAATTGATGATTGATCTTTTAAATATAAGTTCAAAATAATAATAGTGAAAAACAAATAAGCGCGAAGTAAAACATGCCTTTTAGTGTTCATCACATTTTAAAGGAGTCTTCAAGAAGAAAAACCTTGCAATGGGAAGAAAGTGTCAAAAACCGCTACATTATTATTTTGTTCAATGTATTTATTTTATTAATATAGCAAATTAAACTTAGGCGTTTGCTTTTTGTCGCAGATTTGCCATTAACATAAATAAAAAATTATTTTGTATATGTATATGTTTACATTATTTCGTATACATCGTTTCGTTTCAACATAACATAAATATCAGTGTCTCTTCTATCTGACGCGAATCGTTATGGAACTCATAATTACTTATAGGCACCGGCGCATGCAGGCACTTTCGTTAGATTTATTTGTTGTGATTTCTTCTATGCTTTTCTGTGACATCATCTGCTCAGGAGTTTCCATTTCCAAAAATTTCCATTTCGCCATAGTCTTCATAATGAATTTTTTCAATTATGCGCTGGCGTTTAGACGATTTATCCGGACTATTGTAGGAAGAGGAAGAACAGAAGTAATGATTTCCTGCGAAATCCTTGTGCATCGATTTATCAGTACAATCATTAATCACTGATCATCAGTACTAATCATTAATGTACTGATCGGGATTATTAATAGGATGTCTTCATTTCGTTGCTCTTTGGTACGGAAACTTGTGTTGCGTATCTCAAAGACAAGGAAAACTTGTATATACATATTTCTATTATTTTCATCTTCTTTGCATCCGTTAAGTTGGGCAACGAGAGTGCAGACTTGTCAACAGATCACGATGTTGTAGCCTAAAAATAAGATATTAGAATTCAGCATATTCTTTGATAACACCACTTACCTCGGACTTTAACTCAGAATCAGATTCCTGGTTACTTCTGTCACTGTTGGCATCACCAGCACTCTAAAAATTAATAATTTTATTTTATATAAAACTGTTTTTGTCTGGTCTTTACCTTTTCTAAAATATTGTTTATATCTTCATCTGTTCTGTGTTTCATCTTTGGTGTTACCAAGTCATTAATTGTGCACAGTGGAAACACTTCTAAATCCATACTAATAGGTGATTCCTTTAATGGTCGTCAAAAAGAATCATAGTATCAGCGTTCTAACGGAAGGGATTACGAGTTGCAGTTAGTTAAGGTTCAATAAACTTTCAGTTCAATTTTAACAATTTACTTGGGCGTTTAGTTGGTGTCCTGGAAGTTTCAAATTGCTCGCGCCCAAAAGACCATGATTTGATTTCTCAAAAGCACACCTTCCTTGTTATTGTTATATCCACCCCATTCAGTGTAGTTAATCTCTTTAATTATATCGTCTTTAATATGTGAAGTAAATTCTTGGAGTTGTAAATGGCTAGTTGTACAAAATATACAATTAAATGCAAAAATGTCGACAATGGTAACTTTGCAAACACGTGTCGACATGGTAATTTCACTGCACTTGTGAAAATCACTAATCTTCGCCATGGTGATGGATGGATGTAATTATTAATTACATCTATCTCTTCGGTTTATAATTCAGTAATATATTTTATAGAGATTGATTATTTAGGTAGATTTAACCTATTAAATAGGTTAGAAGCAACATTTTAGATTCGCACATTGAAGAAACAATTTGACAATTCCGTATGGTGAAAATATGAAACAATTATTTTTTTCACCATATGTAGTGTTAGCAAACAAGAACAACAATATGGTTCATCTCACGTATTGCGTACGTGAATTCAACATTGCATAAAAAACGCTGTCAAACCGAATTTGGAAAACGGCGAAATCGAAGTGTCCTTTCTCGTATTCTCTGTCGAGTATGTTGAAAAACTTTTGTTCACCATCGTTTACAACAACATTGTGCAACAACAACCGCAAAAGTTGGACGTCAAGCACAATTTGTGAAATTAATAGTAAGATAATGTAAAATCACTGGAAAACGAAAACGTAAACGTGAACGAAAACGAAACTCGGCCAAACGCGTATAATGTAACTTTTTCGTCGGCTCGCGTTTCATTTTCGTAATCCAAAAGATAAACAAACAAATGTTTAGCAAATGCTATGTTACCATATGTGAAATATTTGAAGGGATTTTATGGGATTTTCTAGGAAATTTTAAAAAATGCAAAGATTCGGTGCAAGATTTCAGTAAAAATTCCATATGATGGAGTCTGGCAACAATTCGCACATTAAACAGCTGATATTTCAAAGGCTTTTTCATGATAGTTGATATTTTACTTGCGAAATATCAAGGATTGGTTTTTGTGAATTTTGGCAAGTTCAAGCGATTTCGAAACAAATCAGTGCCGATAAACAATACAAAGGCACAATCCATTGCTTTATTAACATTCCAAAAGAACAGGGCGTCACTGCATACTGGCGTGGTAACTTGGCTAATGTTATCAGGTATTTCCCTACTCAGGCTTTGAACTTTGCATTCAAGGATAAGTACAAGCAGGTAAGTTGTGAATAAAAACAGAACATTCATAAATGCTCAATGAATTCATTCAACTTCTCTTCGGCAGGTATTCTTGGTCGGTGTTGACAAAAACACACAATTCTGGCTTTACTTTTTGGGTAATTTAGCCAAAAATTAAATTTGAACTCACTGGCCTGGGCGACTGTTTGGTCAAGATCTTTAAGAGTGACAGCTTGGTTGGCTTGTATCGTGGCTTTAATGTCTCTGTGCAAGGTATTATGATTTACCGTGGCAGAAGCCAAAGCCGAAGTAGGCAGAAGCCAAAATAGGCAGGCTTCTACGACACCGCCCGTGGTATGCTGCCCGATCCGAAAAACACACAACTCCGCATCAGTTGGGTTATTGCTCAAGTTGTTACAACTATTGCTGGCATTGTCTCGTATCCATTCGACACTGTCCGTCGTCGCATGATGCAGTCGGGTCGCAAGGCTAGCGGAATCATCTACAAGAACACTACACACTGTTGGGCTACTATCGCCAAACAAGAAGGTTCTGATGGCTTCTTAAAGGGCGCTTTCTCCAATGTACTCAGAGGTACCGGAGGTTTTTATCAAAAAATAAAAAACCTAAAAATAGTATATTCTCGTTGCTTTTCTTTTATTTAAAACAGCATATTTTCCATGCATGGGCTTTATAAGTTCGGGCGGTTTTTATAATAATTGTTTAAAGAAATAAAGTCAAATAAAGTTAAAGAAGGAAATAAAAGAAATAAAGTTAAAGAAATAAATGATTTATTTCACTTTTGGATCGTTGGTATAAATAACACATACATAATTATTATTTCGCAGTAATTATTAAAAAATAATAATTATATTATTTTTATTGACTAAAGACCGCTGAATATTATTTCCACAAGAAGATTTTCACAAAAAATTTTCGAAATGCAATTGCACCAGAAGGAGATTGCAAAAAGCAAACTGGAAATTTGCCAAAACGCTAGCTTTTTGGCCTCGCGTGGTTTGACGACAAAAGTGATTTTACATTCTTCGCGTTTACGTAACAAAGCCCGAAACCCATGTGAAAATACCAACAACAAACGAATTTTCGTTTTGGGATTTTTTCGTTTTCGTTTTTACTTTATACACAGCTGTCAAACACACGAAAAACTACGAAAAGCACAAAAGGGAATTCCAGAAAATTCCAGTTTCGTTCGCGTTATGACTTTACATTATCTTACTATTAAACAAACTATTAAAAAAGAACATTAAATTTCAATGGACCGATGACTGCCAGAATTCTTTTGAAAAGTTAAAATCCAAATTAATGAATCCTCCCATATTACAGTATCCCAATTTCGATAAACCCTCCCAGCAAAACAAGAATAACCGAGTCGCACACACTATTGCATTATTTTCAAGAATCACTAACACGGTCTCACTATTTTTTGACAATGGTGGCTGAGTGGGAAAGAAATGCCAATATTAACGCGGCTGAAATGGATTTTTTCTCATTCTGCCATTACTAGTGCCTGAAAAGCAGCGCAGAAAAAAATCAACGTGAACAAGGAAAGTTGTGTTTGAAGTGTTATTTCCAAAAATTAACAAAAAAGATACAAACATTAAACAAAATATTTTTATTTTCAGCTTGTTAGATGTTCTGAAACATTTCCATTTGTTCTGAAGATTTCCTGAACAAATCCAACTACATGAAACCACACAGTTCCTGCTCTATTTTGGAATACAAATATAATTGGAATACAAAGTACATACTTCAACATTAAATGTAATTTAATTTTGTGATTTTACCATTTGTGATATCATATTAATTAATAATTTCATTTTTATTTAAACCATTTCTTTAATTTCTTCACAAACAACATTAATAAAAACATGATATTTACCATAACTTGCATTTTATTAGTTAAAAATTGGAAATGGTATCGCAACCTGGTATTTTACCAGTTAATTTACTGGTAGCGCTACCAGAGTGCGAATGGTGCGAAAGAGCGCACTATACGTTTGAGCATATGGATTTGTTTATAGGAAAGCAAGGGATACACGATCACACGTACACAAAAGTTTCTGGTACTTTTTTCCCGATGCTCTTAAGAAAATAATAGAAACTTTAACCGAAACTTCGGGTAGCGCTACCAGGTAAATAACCGGTGAATTACCAGGTAGCAGTCTTGCAGGGCTTTATTTTAACAACAGACGCATCAAACTATGCACCAGGTGCAGTTATATCACAAGGAGAAATAGGAAACGATTTACCGATTTCATATGCCAGCAAAGCCTTACAAAAGCACGATTTAAACAAACCCGTTATAGAAAAAGAACTCCTAGCAATACATTGGAGTATAAATTTCTTTAGACCATATCTATTCGGAAGAAAGTTCACGGTCATAACAGACTATCGCCCATTAATATCTCTATTTACACACAAAAATCCATCTTCCAAAATGACAAGAATAAGAATGGATTTATGCGACTATGATTTTGAAATTATTTATAAAAAAGTAAAAGTAAACACAAATGCAGATGCATTATCAAGAATACATATCAATTCAGACATACTGAAAAATATGATACCAACTGAAATCGACAACACAACAAAAAAAACACTTATTATAACAAGGGGAATGAGTAAGAAAGAGAATAACAAGGGGGAAAGCAAACCTCATCAGAAGCCTGATCAACTTCACATATGGGATTGCACATCGATAACTGACGTCAGAAATATAAAAAAATTAAAATTCAATGTCGACAAAAATATAACTAATTGTAAAATTACGATTGAAAATAACAACGTGCACGTAGGATGTAGCGATAATGCAGCGAAACTAGATTCGACTCTGCGGAAGCTATTATCCAGAATGAAGAAGGAAAAAATAGAATATTTAGCGCTCGAAAATAACAATGAAATATTTAAAATATGCGAAAAAGAAGAATTCAAAAAGACGTACGCAAATATAATTAATAATTATGGTCCCCATTTGAAAATATTAATTTATAATGCCCCAAGACAAATAAACGATGATTTGATAAGATACAAACTTATTGACGAATTCCATAATAAAGGACACTTAGGTATTCGCAAGACATTAACAACACTTAAACAAAAATATATTTGGAAAAATATGAAAAAAATGGTTAAAAAATTTGTAAATAATTGTGACTTATGCGCACGAAACAAAATTACTAAGCATACATTAGAGAAACAGACAATCACAGACACACCAAACAGTAGTTTCGAAGTAGTATCAATAGATACAGTAGGCCCTCTAAAAATATCAAATGGTTTCAGATACATTCTAACTACCCAGCAAAACCAGAATAACCGAGTCGCACACACTATTGCATTATTTTCACGAATCCTAACACAGTCTCACTATTTTTTGACAATGGTGGCTGAGTGGGAAAGAGATGCCGATATTAACGTGGCTGAAATGGATTTTTTCTCATTCTGCCATTACAAGTGCCAGAAAACCAGCGCAGAGTAAAAATCAACGTGAAAATGAAAGCTGTGTTTGAAGTGTTATTTCCAAAAATTAACAAAAAAATATAAAAAACTTATACAAAATATCTTTATTTTCAGCTCCTTATATGTTCTGACGTTTCCTGACGAAATCAACTACATGAAACATGTCGGCCTTTTCACAAACTTGTGCACAGTTACTGCTCTATTTTGGAATACAAAGCTGCTTATATATCCTTCATTTCTATGGAACTCCCGAAGATTGTTGTAATTTCATTTTTATTTAACCTATTTGTTTAATTTCTTTAAAATAATAAAAAAGAACATGATATTTACCATAATTTGCATTTTATTAGTTAAAAATTGGAAATGGTATCGCAACCTGGTATTTTACCGGTTAATTAACTGGTAGCGCTACCAGAGTGCGAATGGTGCGAAAGAGTGCACTATACATTTACGCATATGGATTTGATGCATGGGAAAGAAAGGGATACACGATCACACGTACACAATAGTTTCTGGTACTTTTTTCCCGATGCCCTTAAGAAAATAATAGAAACTTTAACCGAAACTTCGGGTAGCGCTACCAGGTAAATAACCGGTGAATTACCAGGTAGCAGTCTTGCAGGGTATGCAATGCGATTTAACAAAATACATAATAGCACATGCTATTCCCACTAAAGATGCTTAGACTATTGCCAAAACCATAGTAGAACAATTAATTCTAAAATTCGGACATTTCAAAATATTAAAATCAGATAAAGGGACAGAATTTACTAATGAACTTTTAAAAAATATATGTGACATCTTAAAAATAAAACAAGTATTTTCTACCCCGTACCATAATCAAACATTAGGCTCCGTAGAAAGAAATCACAGAGTGTTAAACGAATTCCTATTAAATTTTGCGAATAATTATGAATGGGACATTTGGTTACCATATTACATGTTTGCATATAACACTACCCCACATATCACAACAAATTACTCACCGCACGAATTAATTTTCGGTAAATTACCACACTTACCAACTGACACTATTATGAGTACAACCAAAAATAACAACATTGACGACTATGCCAATGAACTTAGGATCAGATTACGAACTTCAATTGACATAGCAAAAAAGAATATTGAAAACGAAAAAAAGAGACGAAATGAAAAACAAACAAATAAATACACGAATCCACTTAACTTGAATATTGGAGATTTAGTTCTAGTAAAAGTAGAAAATAGGAAAAAATATAATAGTCCATATAAAGGACCATATAAAATTATAGAAAGAAAAGGTGTTAATTCGATTATAGATATAAATGGCATACAAAAAGAGTTACACAACAATTTATTAAAACCATATAATGCATTAGATATTTAATCTTAAGGTTTTAATTTTAAGTATAAATTTACAAACTTAAAAATGAAAAACTTTATATAAAAATACAAAATATATATATACCAAACTTTCATTTAAGCAACTAATATCACTAAGTTATAACATAACCTTAATATATACTTACAAATATGTAAATTAGAAAAGCTTTCTTTCCATTTTACTTTGAAAAATTCTATTTAACAATATAATTTTCCTCTTAAGGGTGAGGGTGTAGTTTACCCTCATACACACAATCCGCCCCTGTACACATTTCCTATTAACACAGTCAATACATATTTTTGCTGCACTTGCAATTTCAAGCACGCTTTACACAGAATCAATACTTTCGTTTACGCTAGCTACTGCGCTGCAGCAGAGCATTTACATTACATATTTGGTCCGCCTTAAAAAATTGGGCGGTACACATTTCCTATTAACACAGTCAATACATATTTTTGCTGCACTTGCAATTTCAAGCACGCTTTACACAGAATCAATACTTTCGTTTACGCTAGCTACTGCGCTGCAGCAGAGCATTTACATTACATATTTGGTCCGCCCAATTTTTGAAGCCAATCTTGAAATTGGATAAATAATAAAAAAGTGCTCAAAATTAATGTAAACTTTTCGAAAATATTTTAAAGAAATTTTTGAGTGAAAGTGAAATGGTAAGAAAATGCTTTAGTAAGAATAACACAAATAATATATATATGTAAAATTATTTTACGCTTACTCTAAGGAAAAGAACGGGATCAGCTGGGATATAAAAACCCGAGCGATCCAGAATAAAGACAGAATTTATTCAACAGCCAAACCAACCGGCTTCCAAATTCTTTTGCCTTATAACGGCAAAGTCCTTTTTTAAAGAAGAGTGCCTTGAACGGCACCTTTGACTGAGCCCAACGGCGTTCCACGCCGGGCTGAAGAAATTATAGGGCGACCCCTTCAACTGGGAAGAATATTCTAAATTTTCAACTTAGCAGTCTTATAATAACCCACAGTCCGACGATGATCCTGGCGTTAGTCGCCGGGTAAAAACCCACAGTCCGACGATGATCCTGGCGTTGGTCGCGGGGTGAAAACCCACAGTCCGACGATGATCCTGGCGTTGGTCGCGGGATAAAAACCCACAGCCCGACGGTGATCCTGGCGTTGGTCGCGGGGTAAAAACCCACAGTCCGACGATCATACTGGCGTTGGTCGCGGGTAAAAACCCACAGTCCGACGATGATCCTCGCGTTGGTCGCGGGGTAAAAACCCACAGTCCGACGATGATTACTTACCTTGGGTCGACGTTGACGTAGTCTGAGGCCTTAGCTGCGACGTCGATGGAGGCGTTGGCTTCGACGCTGACTTTCACGTTGACTTCGACGCTGACTTTCACGTTGACTTCGACGTTGATACTCACTTTGGGTCGACGTTGACGTTGGCTGAGGCCCTAGCTGTGGCGTCGACGGAGGCGTTGGCTTCGACATTGATTTTCACGTTGACGTAGATTCCGGCTATGACGTTGACTGAGGCGTTGACTTCGATGCTTGCTTCGACGTTGACTGAGGCGTTGACTTCGATTCTGGCTTCGACGTTGGCTTTGACGTTGGCAGAGGTACTACTCGATGTCTTCCCTGTGCTGGTCCGAATCCAAGTGTCGATCGCATGGGATGTCGGCCGTTTTATAGTCGTCAGTGGCTCTTGCTGTCTCGCTCGCACCTAAGCGAGACCGGAGAATACGTCGAGTACCTTACGTACGAAAAGTTTTCCAGGTGGTGTTCCGTTATCGCCTTGGTTAGATCCACTTATATATAACGATTATATGTATAAAAATATATATACGCCCAATTTTATACAAAATTTGCCGTTACATTTCCCTCTTACTTCCCGGACGGGATGAATGATTAAAGGGACGAAAGGACTTTTCCCAGGCCAGTAGTAGCGACCCATGATTCGGGCGGTGGTCTTTCGTATACCGAGGTGTCCGGCACTAGGGTTATTATTAGAGATGAGCGATATTTGAGTACCGGTGACTTTGTCACTGTTACTCTGAAGTCACTAGTCACTGTAGCGACAGAATATTTTTACCAGTGACAGTGACAGTGACGGTTACCTTCGTTCCAAGATATTCACACACAAATCGTTCCTGTCACTGACTTGTTTTATGATATTCACACAAAAATATTCGTTTCTGTCACTGACTTGTTTCCATCGGCGTGAATTCGCTTGCGTATTTTTTTCACGTACATATTGTACAACAATCTAGGTTTGCAATAATTGTTAATTATCTGTGCAGTTTAAAAACCTGCTATGAAATATGTAATCGGTTATGAGACATTTTTATTTGATCGTATATATTAATTATTTTTATCAATTATTATTATTAATTAATACACCATTATTGGAAACAGTTTGAGTACACAGTACAAGCTCTCCAAATTTGTTATTGTTTTTGTAGTTGTTGTTGGCGCTGATCCCAACAAAATTTTTGTTCGCTCTCTTCTGGTTTAGGAGTTTTAGCCCTTAAATAAAGTTTGAAAATTTATTTTCTATACCTCTTAAACTGTATGAGCCGGAGGTGTCTTTACCATTACCGTTCAAAACAAGAAAATGACAATGCGGAATGGGCGATAAACGAATCGTTAATAGATTAAAAATCTACCCCTAAAACTTGCTAAAACTTTTGGTATCGTCGTTTACTTATATCCAAGTCACTGTGACTAAAAATCACTGGTTAAAATCACGGTGACGCGAATGTTACTGTCACTGCTGTCACCGTTCCTAAAAAATCACTGGATCGCTCATCTCTAGTTATTATGATTCTCTCTCAGCACTCGGGAGCGTAGAGCTAACGGCACGCACAGTTTCCATGGTGCGCTGTCGTCGTCACCTGGCTGCCTCTGAATATGTCTGTAGAGCTGATTTCCTTCTATTGTGTAGTTAGGAAATTTTTCGGGTTTTTCTTTTATTTCTTTGATTTTTTCCTCTAGCCATAGGCATGTTCGTGGTAATTTGGTTTCTTCGTTGGTTCTTAGTCTTAGACAAGTTCCTGTATTTTTCTTCTAACACGATTAGATCGCTGAAAGCGCTATGTGAGGGTTCTATGCAACTTTTTTTGAGTAACTCGTCCACCTCCTGATTGATTATTTCCTGCATGGCTGGGTTTCTTGGGATATAGCGCTGTTTAATGGGGCGCTTATCAATCATGTTTATTCGGTGTGTAGTTATATTCGTGGGCTCCTCGAGTTCCTCGAAGGCATTGAGTTCTTTCTTGAAAAATAAGTTAAAATGCTCCTCCTCGTCTCTGAGAACCCGCTCTTCGGATACCATGGTACATGTAGTGGTTTCCTCGACGGTTGGCATAGTTAACTCTTCGCAAAGCCTTATGGTCTGTCCCCCACAAGTGAAGCCAGCGCCCGCCTTCAACAAGAAGTCCATTTCTAGTACTAAATCGTCCAAGACTCTCGGGAGAATAAGAAGGGTGGTTTCTGTGATGTCGGAACCCAAAAGAATGTTGGCTGTAAATGACTGGAATACCAAAATCCGCGTTCCATCGGCCATACGTACATTTATGGGTAGGTCTACCGGTCTCTCCGCTTCTACGATCCAACTGGCAAGCCTTTGACTGGCGATTTCGACGTGACCGAAGAGGTGGCCCTTATGGTTAGTTAGTTAGTTATAGTGGTAGCTTCCTGACTACGCGCCCTGAAGCACAATTAGCACGTGTAGCGCCTTTTTGATGCCACTACCCCATAGTATTGTGAGGTGGCAAGTCAGAGCTATAGCCACCTTGAATCCCTGACAATACGCAAAACTGAGAGAAGACTGACTTCGGAGTACCAGTCCAGGCCCTCCGGAAACATGTATCCCACCGCTGCGTGCCTAATCCGCGCCAAAGCTGGGCACTGACATAGGAGATGTTCAACAGACTCCCTAGCATCAGCGTCGCGACAGCTGCGGCAGGCCTCATTACACGGCATGCCGAGCCTGCTGGCGTGTGTCCCAATGGGCCAGTGTCCAGTAGTTGTGAAGACAATCCTTCTAATATCCTGTCTAGGCATTCGCAGAAGTTCGATTGTTCTCCTGTAATTATACTCTGGCCATATTTTTCTTGATATGACACAGCCTTGTGTATGGGAGCCGCTCCTTGTCAGCTGATCAGCCATCTCGTTCCCAGTAACCGACGAGGTGCCGGGAACCCAAATCAGGGATAAGGCCAATCTGCTGCCGAGGTCATTAAGTTCTTGTACACAATCCCGTACTAGGGTTGAGGTAATCACCATTGAACAAATGGCCTTAATCGCGGCTTGGCTATCAGAGATTATAGCAACCCTTCTCGATCCTAGGTTGTTGTTGTTTTTCAAAAACCTGCAGGCCTCCAAAATATCAAATATCTCCGCCTGGAAGATTTTTGTGGGCCCTTATGGTAATGCCAGATCTTTAGTGGCCTGATTCCGCCTCTTCTCGAGACTGGCGGGGGCCTTCCTCGTTTCCCTGGTACTGAGTTTGTTCCCGACGACAGCATTCAATGGTCCTAATTCCTTGTCTACCACAGGACCAGCAAAATAACATTATAGAATTTTGACAACTGTGTCTCCAGTGACCATCCTGCCCACACCGTCGACAAGCAGTGGCTGGGTTAATGTATTGGTTAGTTCACGATGTTATTCCTCCCTTACTCTGGGGGGCAGAGATCTTGTCACATTCTCTTGTTTTTCCTGTATGCTCTCTAGGTCCTCCGCGAGATCGATTAGCTCATCGAGATTCGTAAAATCCTTGCGCTTGACGTAGAGCTGGTACTCCTGTCTAGAATTTCTAAATACCCGTTCTAGTTTCTGTTGCTCCGTTAAGTTGGTGTGTCGCATTAAGTTGCAAATTTCCAAGACGTAGTCCTTATATATTTCCCTGGGTTTCTGCAAACGAGACCGGATCTGGTCTTCTATTTGTTCAAAGTATCGAGCAGGAAGGAAGAATCTCAAAAAACAATCCTTGTAGTCAATCCAACTGGTCCATTCGCGAGAATTGTTCCGCAGCCAGATTAATGCTCAATTTCGGAGTAACTCCGGCATCATTGGTGGCAGATAGTCCATGCTTATTTCGTAGACACTAGCGAGCTCTTCCACTCGTTCTATGAATTCTAAAGGCTCTCGTCCGCCATCGTACTTTACATTCCATTTCCGTACTTTGTCGATGATATTGACATGTTCAGTTTGGGGCTCTGATGGGCGTATGGCACTATTCTTTACGCTGTCAGTTGGTGGATCCTACTAGAGTTATTGGCAATTGCAACGACAGTGGATCTTGCACCCTTTCGTTGAATACCCCTATTTGTGGTGCAGATCGAGGGAGCTTTGTGTCAGTTCCTGTTCCCGCCCGTGGAAGTGGTGACAAGCTTCGTGCTGCTAGATGCTGTGTTTCGATTTCCTCTAGTCGTGCCGCTAATGCTGGTTCTAATTCGGAGTCTGAAACAAAGGCCGCAAATCTTTTTCTGAGCTCATCTACGCTTCCTGTTTCATCAAGTTCGAATTCCCTGGCATAAGCGATAAGTTCTTCCTTACGCAAGGTATAAATCCACGTCTTCTTTCCCATTTTGTTTGACTGGTTTCAGTTGTTCCTTATGGATGTAGGTATATATAAATGTTGTTGAGTGTGCTGTGTCCCTGCTCGGGCGCCACTGTAACGAAGCTTTCTGCTGGGGTATATCTCAGCCCAGTCCAAGGTCCATTCAGTTATTTATTTTTAAAGAACAAGCACACTTTTCCTCTTAATCACTTTATTTAATCCAAATCCTTTTCTTTAGTTTCTAAAACAATTCAATTAAATTTAAATTAAGATCTATATTATGTCCTGGCGTTGGTCGCGGGGTAAAAACCCACAGTCCGACGATGATCCTGGCGTTGGTCGCGGGGTAAAAACCCACAGTCCGACGATGATTACTTACCTCGGGTCGACGTTGACGTTGTCTGAGGCCTTAGCTGCAACGTCGATGGAGGCGTTGGCTTCGACGCTGACTTTCACGTTGACTTCGACGTTGATACTCACCTCGGGTCGACGTTGACGTTGGCTGAGGCCCTAGCTGTGACGTCGACGGAGGCGTTGGCTTCGACGCTGGTTTTCACGCTAACGTAGATGCTGGCTTCGACGTTGACTGAGGCGTCGAATTATTAATGTGTGTAAGTATGCTAACTGTTATCATATTCTATTTCATGTGTGAATTTTATCCTTTTATGGAAAAGGTTTAATGTATTTATTGTTTCATTCACTCTGTCTTTCTCAATTATACAAAACACGTCATCAACATATTTTGTTAGTAGTCTATGTTTTTTTAAATTTTTTGTTGCTCAGTTCTGTTTCTGTTTTTTCCAGCAGTTCTTCCATAACAATGTCCGCTATGATTGGAGAAGCTGGGGAGCCCATTGGCATTCCTTTTAACACTTCATATGTCTTATTTTCGTATTTAAAGTATCTATTTTCTTTGATGCAAAATTGTAATTTCAAAAAATAGATTTTCGGGTATATTTGTATTCTCTGCGAGTAAGGCCCATTTTTTCTTTATTATATCCATTGCTAAGTTTACCGGTATACTTGGGAATAATGATATAACATCAAAGGATATGAGTACTTCGTCATCACTTATATAGGCATTATTAATCTTATTTTGAAATTCTAATGAGTCATTCACATTATATTTTGAATCTTTTGTCAAGTTTTTAAGGATTTTTGTTACATATTTACACAGTTCATAAGACGGAGAATTGATGGCTGAACATATTGGTCTGAAAGGAGTTCCTTCTATATGTATTTTCGGTAAACCATATATTCTCGGTGCTGTTGTAGTGTTTGATATCAATTTACTTTTCTCCTTTGTTTAAATTAATTTTAATTTTACGAGTTTTTCAACTAAAATATTATTTTTGTTTTGTAGTCTTGTAGTTGGGTCTTTATTTATCCGTTTGTAAGTAGGGGAAGTGTGTCTAAAATTATCCCCCTAAGGGAGAATTGAATTTTCAGTACCGAAACTAGTGCTATTAGGGAAAAATTTATTATTGTCATTTAGTTTACTAATTTCGCTATGTATTTGCATACCAATCAATACAAAATTAATTTGTGTTTTTATGCAAAATTAGTTTTCCGAAGACCTTACCAAAGGATCATTTTGTACCGGGCTTGGGGTAAAATGATCCCAGGGGAATAATTTTTTAAATACTTTTTTAATAAAATAAAATTTTTTGTTTTCAACTTATTAGTTTCCTTAATGGCACTAACACGCACTCAAATTTTCGACAAACTCACGGGTAAGACTGCAAAGAAAAGAGCCGTTTCGCTAGGAAAATTTGAGTAGTCAAAGCAGACCATGTTACTAGATCAAACCATGCAAATTTGAATTATCTTCTGTAAACCACAACTCCATCTAGCAGTCTTCCTGTAGTTTTGTGTATTGGCTTAATACATCACTACGGAGTGTTTGAATATGGATTTGTCTAGATGGCGCAAATAGTTTAAGAGAAAAAGGGGGGGATCATTTGACCTGGAGGGATCATTTTAGACACACTTCCCCTACACATGTCATTTAATATATTTTTCATTTTTGTATCATATTCAAATTTTTCTATTGCCACTGTAGTGTTGCCTTTGTCCGCTGTTAATATTACTAAATTTTTATTTTTCTTTAAAAAAATTTTGGTTCAATTTTGTTTAATAAGTGTGTGTCCTCAGGCGAGAGAAACGTTTGTTTTAGATGACTATCAATTATATTTACTACTTTTGTTCTCGCAGTTTCTTGTTTTTCTTTTTCCGTATTAGTTTGTATTATGCTCTCAACATCTGCGATGCATTTGAAAAGAGGGAACGACTGGTTTTTGACGGGTGGAGCAAAACACTCTAAACTAATTATACACAAATATTAAAATAAAAATAGACAAATTAGACAAAAACGAAACGAAAATGCAAAGTGTATAGACGTGTTTCTGCTCTGCTCGCAATTTATAAGTCTTTTTGTTTGATTGTTTGATCTCACCTAATAAATTTAATAAGTCGAATTAGTTTTCTGCATTGCGGTTTTTGTGAGTTGCTGTGAGATAAAGCTTCGAAATTTTACGAAATTATTTAATTGAATAATTAGCAGCGAAGTGACCTTTTCTACGTTTCCTTTTCAACTTAATTTCGCTCGCGCTCTCTGTCAGATCCATGACGTCAACACGGCAAAGTTCGCGCCAAAAATTCGGATCTCCCGCTCCCGCTCTCGAGTATAACTCTAAAACTACTGGAGCTGAGATTGCTACTTTTGAGAGCTTATTAAGTAAGTTGGAAAAGAATCTGCTCACCAAAATTGAGAACCAAAAAGCGGTTCTCGTCGTGGAGTTCAAAGAATTGCTTCAGGTCTCCAACAACACTATAATGCAGAAGATTGGTGAGCTTGCTTGTGAGCTATCAAACATGCGTTCCTCTTTGAAGAATATGACCGATCGCATTAACTCTCTTGAGAGTAAATGCAATGAGATTGATTCTCTTCGGGATGCAGTCAGTGCTCTTAGATTAGAAAATGATGATTTTCGTAACTCCGTTTTATCAACTGATGTTATTGTAAGAGGCGTTCCCCTCAGCAATGGTGAAAATTTAAAAACGATCTTTGCCAATATTTGCCAAGTTGTGAGCTCGGACACAATATGTTGTGACATCTTTCGTCGGCGTCCTAATATCAACAACGCAAGTAAAAGCAATAACCCACCACCACCACCACCTATTATTGCTAAATTGGTGTCTTCTAGTGAACGCTCTAAGTTTCTCAAAGCTGTAGCGGAATGTTGCAAGCAACACAAGCGTGCAATAACTTTAAGAGATGTGGGGATCAACGGTGAAGGATTTATATCAATCTTTGAATCACTCACTAAACCTAATAGAGAGGTGATGCGCCATGCTACACTGCTTAAACGCCAAAAGCTTCCGTCTGCAGCGTTTTCATTGCGCCGTTTTGTTTACGTCAAAGTAAAGTCCGATGGCCCTATGATAAGAGTTAGGACTATTGAGAACGTAGATCGCATTGCGAGTGTGAGCAAGCCCAGCTCAAACAATTAATTACGAGCCCCCTACTGATGGTTCCTGCATTTTCGTCATACTTTACATCTGTATCAGCTGTTCTTGTAGTGTTTAAGATTTTAGGTGTATTATTTCTAAATAATTTTCATTTATTTTTATCATTTTTATGCTGTTTTGTAAAGATGCACATTTTCATAACTATTTCTTTCTACATGTCTCACCACCCTCTTCCCTTTCTCTCTCTTTCTTCTTCCGACTTTGTCTTTGCCTATTGTTTAAATATTGATTCTAATTTGATATTAACATGTCTGACATGATTAATAATTCTTCAAGCGGTAATGGGAATCTTAAAACTATGGTTAATATTATATCTAAGCAATACTCTGGTCTCAGAGTTGTCCACTTCAATGCTAGAAGTTTAAATGATTTTAAACTAGATTGTATAAGGCACATCTTTGAAGAATCGCTAGTAGATATTATATGTATATCAGAAACATGGTTTCGTAACGATATTCAAGACTCTTACTTGCAATTGAAAGACTATAATTTACTGCGTAATGACAGAATTGAAGGAAGAGGTGGAGGAGTGGCAATTTACTGTAAATCATACTTGAATGCTAAGTTTGTAAGTAAAAGTTGTGGTTCAGAAGTGGAATTTATAAACGTTGAAATCTTTAATAGAAATGTGAAAGTTTTCCTTTCCTGCATTTACAATCCCAATCGGGCCTGTAACTTCGAGCCTTATTTTTGCTCGATATCTGATTGTGTTATTAACTGTGATTATTTTATTGCTTGCGGCGACTTCAATATTAATTTGTTACTAAATGATAGTGTTTCGGTGAATCTAATAGATCGATTTGCTGAAACTGGTGTGGCCATAATTAACACTGAGCTACCCACACGATACGCATATAATGCGCGTCCAAGCTTACTAGATTTTTTTGCCGTTTCTGACCCTTCGTCCGTTTTACTCTATGAGCAGGTTTCTTTTCTGTCTGATCATGATTTAATATTCTGCACGTTTAATATTGATCTTAAGTCTATAGTTTCACCTGCCGCTTCCTCCTTTACATATCGAGACTACAATTCAATAGACTACAGTTTTTTGGTTGCTGATCTGTCTTCAACCGACTGGAGTGAATGTTGGCATTGTGTGTCTATTGATGACAAGCTACAATTTTTTAATGATAGAATCAATTATATCTATGATTTACATGTGCCCCTTCGGACGGTGCATGCTAAGAATAGTATTTGTCCATGGTTCACTCCATCAGCACAGCTCGCACTTCGCACACGTCAGAAAATGTACTGCAAATGAAAAAGAAATCGTACTGTTGAAAATTGGGTTGCGTACAAATCAGCAAGAAACCGAGCAGTCGCAATTGTTAGATGCTCCAAAAAGTCATTTTTTACATCTAGTCTACATACATCGCTACCTGTACAGAAGCTCTGGCGTAACTTAAAAGACTTGGGAGTGTGCAATAAGAATAATTTTGAGTGCAATATTGATCCTGACGTTTTAAATAACTACTTTGTAAGCTCCTCTGTAAACGTCAATAATTGTGCTCCTAATGTCATGTCACCGAATAATTTCGTAAGCCCCTTTGCTAACGTCAATAATTGTGCTTCTAATGTCATGTCGAATAATTTGTTGTCTACGTTTAATTTTGCTCCAGTCGATGGCTTCGAGGTTGCAAGATGCATCTCTAACATCAAGTCAAATGCTGTTGGTGATGATGAGATTTCAATTAAATTTATCAAACTTGTGCTTCCTTGTGTTATTCGACCTTTACTTCACATTTTTAACCACTGCATAACAAGCTCCAGTTTCCCAAATATATGGAAGTTAGCTACGGTCGTTCCTATCGCAAAGAAAACCAATGTTTCTGAACCTTGCGACTTCCGTCCAATTAGTATCCTGTCATCTGTTTCTAAGGTTTTCGAAGCACTTTTAGCAGAGCAAATTACCCGGCACTTAAGTGAATATAATCTTCTGTCCCCTTTACAGTCAGGATTCCGACGCAATCATAGCTGTGCTACTGCAGTAATGAAAATATTGGTTATATTAGGAATCCATTTGACTCTGGACACCTAACTCTTCTCACATTGTTAGACTTCTCTAAGGCTTTCGACAGCGTGGACCATGCTATATTATGCGATAAACTCAAACTATGCTTTGGTTTTTCTGGTTCTTCAGTAAGACTTTTAAAGAGTTACTTAGAGGGTAGATCGCAAAGAGTGAAAATTGGATGTAGATATTCGGGCTATAAGCCTACTTCTAGCGGGGTGCCGCAAGGCTCTGTACTTGGTCCATTACTATTTGTTATGTTCTTAAATGATATTTTTGCTGTAGTTAAATATGTAAATATGCATGCTTATGCTGATGACTTACAAGTATACCTCTCCAGACCCTTAGAACTATTACGAGATCTTTGTGCTCGAGTTAATGAGGACTTGTGTGCCATTAATAACTGGGCGAATGTAAACAAACTATCCCTAAATCCAAAAAAATCCTTTGTTCTTCCGATTTTGAAGGCTAGTAAGCCGATTGTGGATATAGCGCCTATATATCTTAATACTACACAGCTTCAGTTTGTTAACAAAATAACTAATCTCGGTTTTGTAGTTAATTCTTCGCTGACATGCTGTGATCACATAAACTATGTAGTGAGTAAAGTGTACTATACTTTGCGTAATTTGAGATTATCATCTATGTTCGTTCCTACCCAAACTAAACGAAAACTTATAATTCAGTTAATAATTCCTTTTTTTACGTACTTTGAAGTAGTTTATAATAAACTCGACTCTAATTCGTGCCATAAGCTCCAAGTTGCATTTAATAACGCAGTACGTTATGTTTATGGTCTCAAGAGATATGAACACATTTCGGCTTTTAACAATAGCATTCTTGGCTGTAGTATATTTAACTACCTTAAGGCAAGGAATTGCCTCTTTCTGCACAGATTAATATATTCTAAGAGTCCTTCTTACCTATACGAGAAACTTCAGTTCGCAAGATCTACGCGAGGTATAAATTTTATAGTACCACGATTTAAGTATAGTGAGACCAGCAAATTATTTTTTATTAGTGCTATTCAGCTTTGGAATTCCCTACCACTTGGTATTAAACGCGAAACTAATAAAACAAACTTTAGGCAACAGATATTCCAATACTTTTCTTAATGACTATTCTCCTCACTCTTCGTCTTCTCTTCTTTACTATTTATCTCTTTTCTACTTATGTGCATCTATAGTACCTTATTTTTCTTAACTTTTCTTAACATATTTTATGTATTCAGATATATACAATTATATTTGTTTTCTTGTACGAGTATTACTATACTTATAAATGTAATTTGTATATTAGTTCTTCTAATCTTTATTTTTAATATTATCTATTATAATTTCTTATTATATTCTTTCTTATGCGAGGTGTATTGTTTAATACTATGGTGCATTTAAAAGATTGTTCTTACATGCCCTTTATGAATTAATAAATAAATAAATAAATAAATAAATAAATAAATAAAAAACCTATATGTAGAAAAAACAGATAGACAACCACAACTATATCTTTCAATAACACATATCCCGGGCTTCTCAAACAGAATCATAAATTCGGACATATACGACAAAAATAAGATAAAAATAGCTAATTAAAGTTTGAACACTCTAAACGAATTATACACAAATATTAAAATTAAAATAGACAAATTAGACAAATCAAACGTTATATATGAAATTCCATGCAATGGAGTCGGAGAAAACATGTGCAACAAAGTATATATTGGAACCACAAAGTCAAAACTACAGACAAGATTGGCAGCACACAAATCGGATCAAAAAATAAAAAAGGATTACAAGACAATAAAACCGCATTGACATCTCACTGTATGGAAACTTGACACACACCAAACTTAAAAAAAAACCAGAATTTTACAATTTGAACTAAATTACGGTAAACGATACATAATTGAGATGCTACATACAATTAACACACCGTTACCCAAACGAATGAACTACAAAACAGACACGGATTAATGTGCACAGGTGTACCGACACTTAGTCGAAGAACACAAAAAAACAAGAAGAAAACACCTCCGACCAACGGTAGCCGTACAGTCAACTACAGTCAGCCACAGTCAACTACAGTCAACCACACAGAACACTATCTGAAAGCGGATGACAAAGTCATCCGAAATATTGTGAATTTAATTGTAACAATTCAATAAATTACCTGACCTCACTGCCCGAATAAGTAATTGCAACAATAAATTAAATAATTTTAGTATATCCTAACCCTATTTTAAATGTTTACATTTCCCTCAAAAAAAGAACAGAATCAAACAATTCAAAAATTAACTGTGACTGAAATATCTGCTCCAGAGGCAACCTGTGACAACTCGTCATTTATTTAGTAGAAAATCCTCGTTAGAACAGAACTGTGACTGAAATATCTGCTCCAAGAGCAAACTGTGACAACTCGTCATTTATTTAGTAGAAAATACTCGTTAAAACAGAACTGTGACTGAAATATCTGCTCCAAAGGCAAACTGTGACAACTCGTCATTTATTTAGTAGAAAATACTCGTTAAAACAGAACTGTGACTGAAATATCTGCTCCAAAAGGCAAACTGTGACAACTCGTAATTTATTTAGTAGAAAATACTCGTTAAAACAGAACTGTGACTGAAATATCTGCTCCAGAGGCAAACTGTGACGGCGTGTCACAGTTTAAAAGCAATCGTCGCACTATGGCGCCTTTTGACTTTTTTCGTTGCAAAAATCATAACTTTTGAACCAATAAAGATATTTCAAAAATTTAAACTGCATCTGAAAGAATAATATCCAAGCTTTAAAATTAGCATAAAAACAGGGTGCTACAATAATAGGGTGCTTCGAAATTCGTTGTCAAAGTTGAAGTTTGGTGTTTTACAAAAACTTCATACCAAAATGAAATTACTTTTTTGTTTGCATTAAAAAATACATGATTCTTTTTACAAATGAGATATGTCATTGTAGACAAAGTATTAGTTAATTGATTTAAAACTTTCCCATCAATCATAGTCAGGAGAAAATCATACTTGATAGTAATGGATTTCTCTTCACCGATATCAGGTAGGTAGGTAGGTAGGTAATTGTGGCTGCCTCAAAGACACACGTAGACCGATTTTGGGTCCGTTGTGGTACCACGTTGATCTCAACCCCTCCGCTCAATCAAACCATAAGGAGCTATTTATGTAGCGAATAAGACTCCCTATTTTGAGAGGTACTGTCTCACAGAGATTGTTAAAGAAGTGTACTCCCATGTGGGTGTACCTTCTCTGAGCCAGTGCTGGACAGCTGCACGGCATATGCGGGATGGTCTCCTCCTCCGCCTCATCCCTGCAGCTTCTGCAAAAGTCGTTAGAGAATAGCCCCAGGCGTTTAGCATGGATGCCAATTAGGCAGTGCCCAGTCACGACTCCCATCACTCGCCTAATATCTTCCTTGCCTAGTGAGAGGAGACTCCTAGAGTTTTTTAGGTGGAACTGAGGCCATACCTGCCTTGCAATACTGCAGATAGACCCCTCTTCCCATCTTTTATTAGCTTGTTTCACTGCGTCTTTAAAGAGCATGTGTTTGCCAGTAGCCAGAGGCATACCTACATTTGCCCCACGGGGTGTAATAACCGATTCAGTGCCCAAACGAGCAAGCTCATCCGCGCGGCAGTTTCCTGGAATATCTCTGTGACCTGGTACCCAGCACAGATTTATTTGAAGCTGCTCTGCCATCTCGTTAAGAGATCGGTGACAGCTTCTTACAACCAGAGATGTGGTGAAGGTTGATTCCATGGATTTGATCGCTGCCTGGCTGTCGGTAAAGATATAGATATCAGTTCCAGATACCTTATTCTCCTTCAGCCATGACAGTGCCTCGCGGATTGCTATGACCTCCGCCTGAAACACGCTACAATGGTCGGGAAGACGAAACTTATCTGCTATACCGCAGATCTCAGAGAAAATCCCGCCACCCACTCTGCCGTCCAGCTTTGAACCGTCAGTATACAAGTGTATACCATCGCTGTTCGGTACTGACCCCTCATCCCAGTCCTTTCTGTCTGGTATGTGTGTACCAAACTTTCGAACAGGGAGAAAAGTCGGAGCAGTGTAGTCAAGATTCCTAAAAGAGGAAGATAGGCCTTCCATTATTCTTTGGTGACCAACTCTTCTGTTAGTCCACTCATGTACGGCATTAAGCCTCACGGCTGAGCACTTGGCTAATAGCTTCCCCATTATATCTATTGGGAGAAGGTGCAGTAAAACCTCGAGAGCTGCAGTAGGTGTAGACCTAAGTGCTCCTCCGATACATAAGCAGGCAGACCTCTGGACTTTCTCCAGTAACCTAAAATTTGATTTCTTATCTAAGGAGGGCCACCAGATGACCACCCCATACAGCAGTATTGGCCTAACTACTGCCACGTACAGCCAATAAGTAATTTTCGGGGAGAGGCCCCATTTCTTACCAATGGCTTTCCTGCAGGAATAAAGGGCCACCGTGGCTTTCCTCACCCTTTCCAAAATATTTAGCTTCCAGCTTAATTTCCTATCCAGAATTAGGCCAAGAAATTTGGCCTTCTCCTGAAGATTGATCCTAACTCCCCCCCCCCATCAGAGGTTCTATCAATGGAACTTTGTGCTTCCTTGTGAATAGGACGAGCTCCATCTTCTGAGGATTTACCCCCAAGCCCCTAGGACTTGCCCATTTTATAATTAAATTCAGGGCATATTGTATCAGGTCCCTGATCACGCTGAGGTATTTGCCCGAAGCCACTACCGCAAGATCATCTGCATAAGCAACAACTTTTAGGCCTGCCCTCTCCAGAATCTTTAGCAGCACATCGACTACTATATTCCACAGAAGAGGGGAGAGAACGCCTCCCTGAGGTGTCCCCCTCCATACCTTTCTTTTAATGCGAGCGTCTTCTAGCCGTGCTTCAATAGTCCTGCAACTAAGCATTTGACTGATGAAGGATATTAGCGGCTCCTCGACTTCTAGAGACCTCAAGGCATTTAAGATCGCAGAAGCTTCCACATTGTTGAAAGCCCCCTCAATGTCAATGAAGGCTACAAGAGAGAATTCCCCCCAACCTAATGTTTTCTCAATAGTACCCACCAGGGAGTGTAGCGCGGTTTCTACCGACCTCCCTTTCCGATACGCATGCTGAGAGGAGGACAGTCTCGTAAGATACTTTCCTCTGATGTGTAGATCGAGGATCCTTTCCAGGATTTTAAGCAGAAAGGATGATAGAGTAATGGGTCGCAGGTCCTTAGCAGTGTCGTGCGATCGCTTCCCTGCCTTCGGTATAAACACCACTTCACTACTTCTCCATTTCAACGGAATGTGTCCTATTCGTAGACAGCTTTTGTAAATGGCCACCAGCCACGGTATGATTATATCTATAGCTTGTTGCAGCTCCGCCGGAGCTATGCCGTCGGGCCCAGAGGACTTAAACGGCTTGAAACTACCTATCGCCCAAGTCACACTGTAATCTGTAACCAGATACTCCAGATGTTTTAAGGAAGAGTAATAGTTATCCGCAACGGCATCAGTATCTATATCAGCATCACTGACACATCTGTTTCCCGGAAAGTGGGTATTCACCAATACTTCCAGTGATTCTTCTCTAGAAGATGTCCAGGATCCATCCTCATTCTTTAACGCACCAACAACGGTGGGATTGGAGGATAAAACCTTTCTCAGCCTACAGGCTTCCGAGGTGCTTATGATATTGCCACAGAAGGTTTTCCATGAGCATCTTTTTGCCTTTCTAATTTCTTTTTTGTAGCTGCTTAGTACAGCCTTGTATTCGTTCCAGAGGTGGACTCATTATTAGCTTTGGCTTTATTAAATAAGAGTCTACACTTCTTGCGCAGGTCCATAAGGTTAGGATTCCACCAAGGTGGTTTCCTCTTACCTTTAGGATTTAAAAAGGGGCATGCTTTTTCAAATGCCTTGTTTAGAGTGTCCGAGAAGAACTCAACCAGTTTGTCCAGTTCCTCTCCACTAGCAACATTGCCCGGTCCATCAGACAAGGACGCTTCAAGTTCGGTTCTATACCTAAACCAGTTAGTTTTCCTAACATTTCTAAACTGAACACGGTCAGCGGAAAGCCCCCTAAGAGCAAAAACGATATATCTATGGTCAGAGAAGGAATGCTCATTGGAGACCCTCCAATTGCTAACATGGGAACTTATGCCCTGAGAGACGATCGTGAGGTCTAGAACCTTCTTCCTATTCCTAGTAATAAAAGTTGGTTCGCTACCCTTATTACAAATATGAAGATTTGCACTTAGAATAAAGTCAAAAAGCGACTCACCTCTATCATTCGTGTCTGAGCTGCCCCAGATGGTGTGGTGTGCATTCGCATCACATGCAATAACCAGACCAGCCTTGCAGCGATGCGCCGCCTCCGTGAGACTTCTGGTAATGGCTGACGGGGGATCCACTTCCTCGGATGGCATGTAAATGGAGGCCAGCCAGTAGAGTCCGTCTCTGGCCTCCACCGCTACAGCTGTACAATCGCTAGCGCTGAAATTATTAAGAAGAAAACCATTAAGTTTATTCTTCAACAAAATACAGGATCTGGGCCTACCTTCACCCTTCCTGTAGTATAATTTGAACCCGGGAGCCCTTAGTCCGCATACCTGGCCTTCAACGACCCAAGGTTCTTGAATCAGGGCGACGTCGTCTTCATCCTTGGAGAGACGAAGTATGAGAGCAGCCGACGCTGCTTTACAGTGGTGAAGGTTGATCTGAATCAACCTCATCAGGGCGCCCTTTGACCACCTCCACCACGGTGTTCTCCAGCTCTGAACCGGAGTCTAGAAGAGCGTCCCCATCCAAAGAAGCCCGGGAGAGCCTCCTCGTGATGTCCCCCTCCGAGCCAGCATCGGAAACAACTGGTTCCACCAGAGGAGGCTCCCTTCGAGCGAGAGAGGACTGGAGTTCGGCCGGACTATCCGAAGCAGGTGCTGTGTTGTCGGTCGCAACTACTGCCCCGGCATCCCTCTTGGCCTCCTCCTGGTCTTTTTTATAGACCTTCAGGGTCACGGAGGTGAAACCATATCCCACCACCCAGCCTGCCTTTTCTAGAGGCTCCAGAGACTCCTTGTTGATGACCAAGGCCACCGACCTGAAGTCCCCTTTCGGCTCCTCCATCTTTAAAACTTTCCAGTTTGAGGTAGGCAAATCTGGATTGCTGAACTGGAGAATTTCCAGGACAGCGGCAGGATCCGACGGTTCCATAGGAACCCATGCTCTAGCACGAGGCCTGCACGGGATTTCCTCACGAGGTATGGCCTCTAGCTGTGCGCCCGGCCAAACCGCACCCACCCTGCTGATCGCCATTTTGTAGAGATCATGAGATCTTACATCCCCACAGGCGGTCAGCTTTATCCGGCCCTGATGCCAACCAGCATCCCTAAAAACGGGTACAGGGCCTGGAAATTCCCTCATCATTGGAAGAAAGCTTGCAGCCAGTTTGACTTCCACCTTCTTCCAATGATCGACAGAGATCGTGCCGTCTGGGTCGGCGCGATCAACCACGGCCAGCATCAACTGGTCCTTCAGAATTTCACTGAAGGAGGGATGTTTGTCTGCCGCACCAAACACCCTGGCTTTTTTCCCGCCCGGCGGAACCAGCTCATCAGCCGACCGTTGTCTTTTGGACACCGGATCGACTCCAGCGGGCTCAGCCGGACCAAGAATGTCCGCCAATGACTGTCTGTCCTTGTCCTTGTCGGTCAGATCTTTTTCAGGGATCTTCCGTATTTTGTCCCTCAGTCGGAAGGCATGTCGTCGGGTGCGGTAATTTGCCTTCCTGTCACGTCCCCCGCCTTGCCCCCCTTTCGAGGAACAAGACGGTTGATCGTCAGTCACAGCGGTCGCAGACATAACCTTCTCCTGGCGGTCCCTGGCTATGCTCTGGCCAGACGCTACGTCAGCCTTCGCCACCACTGTCACCGCCGGAGTTTTCTTCACCCCACTCTTTCCACCTTCATCACCACTGGGGCCAGTCCTAGAGGACACAACACCAGCAGCTCCAGCAGTAGGAGCAGGGCTACCACTAGCCGATTTTGTAAGAGTGTCGGCTAACTCCTTTGTTGTTTTTGTTTTTAAATTGTTTTTGTGCATTTGATTCCCACGAGTTGCGGAGAAAGGGTGGTCCGCCTGTGCAGAGATCCGCGATGCACAGGTAAGGCTGGCTAATCCGGAGGGCGCCAGGTATCCGGATACTCCGTTTGCCACTGGGCTATTTTTATACTGGGCCCCCAGCCAAGCTGATCCTCGGCACGGGTCGTATTACACCTTGATCCGGCCCAGTGGTGGATTCACCGATATCAAATAGTGTTGGTTTTAATTCGGTAATTTGAGTTTTTATATCACTCACTGTGGCTTTTATAAGTTCCGAAGTCTCCTTTGCATATTTAAACAATATCGGACGGCACAATTTAACTGATGAAGGTCGTGGATTTTTCCAATATTCTGAAGCTTCACCTTTTAGTCGTAGGGGAACAACAGAAGCCATAAACATATTAGCATCTGTAACAGTTTTATCGTCCGAATTTATTGTTTGTTTATAGGCGCTTTGTCCTGATGATCCATCACAGCCCCACTTGCTAACGAATGTTATGCTCTCTGGAAGAGATTTCAAATTTTCTTAAGAGAAAGTCTCCAAAAGTCGTCTAGAAGTATGATTCATCAGGTCTTGGAGGTTCACTTCGGCTGATACTTCGGTAATTTTGGGACTAAGTGGAACGGCTTCCTTCTTGGCTTGACTTATTTGTTTGTATCCAGGAAGAAGATTGGCATTATGTTGTAATAATGACTCACGCAGTATTATATATTTTTCCTTCGACAGTCCAAGATCCATAAACAGCGCCAAAGCCTCTTCAGAAGTGAATTGTCTAGGCAATGCATTTGGTGGTGTAGGAATATTATTCCTTATCCTCATGAGTCGCTTTGGACTTGCTAACTCGACCGCTTCTATTATATGAGCCTTAACCTTTTCTTCGTCCTTTTTGTATTTAATGGATAATGCTTCCGAAAGCTGACCCGTGGGGATATCTTCTGTAGTATCTAACAGCTTCCTTTTCCTTGTGAAGGTCGAACACTCGTCTATAGTTTTTGTTGGTCTCCCTCTAGTTCGGTCAGTGGACGTATGGGGCTTTTCTTCGTCAAATATACTAACATCTGCCAGCCACTTGTCATGCTTTCTTATGAACTTATCCTCACAACGAGTGGCTGCTTGCCATTTGGTTTTATTTTTGGTGTAAATAAAATGAAGTTTGCTTGCCATGTCCCCGTATTCTTCTATGTTGTGTATTTTACTACTTAATTCTTTCTTCACAGCCGCAACGAAGTCTTTTTCATTTTTTGAAGCTCTAAACACCTCATATAATTTAGAATTTTCTAGAGACATTATTACACTTTTAGACTCGTATGACTCAATAAAAAATATACTGTGAATTATATTTAAAAATACTATTCACTGCTAATTGAAGCTGCACAGAATACTTATGATAATCTTTAAAGCAGAAAAAAACTACTGTGGCAAAACACCGAAATATAGGTTTATATATGCAAATAATTACTAATCACCAATCCGTTATTTGCAGTCCCTTCCAAACGATTGCCTGCCTTTTATTACACCCTTTTGTAAATAAAAAATAGCAAAATATAAAAAGCAAGTGTTTTATGCCTTTTATAACCACAAAATATTATTTTATATACAAATGCCAACAACAAAAAACGCGTTTTCGGCCGTACCGAATGTGCGTGATTGTTCTTATACCTGTGTCAAAGTGTTTTTTGAACCGAGGTTGTGTCACTTTTATTGCTATAGAAGGTAAAGGAGCACCTAGATAAGGGCAGATAATTTTTGGAAGTTAGGTAAATAATTAAATAATAAATTCTCATCCTAAATTTCGCAGAGGTCATTTTGGGTCTTTTTTTTTTATACTCCACCAAAGTTGGAAAAATTACGAAATATAGACTTTTCGAAAAACAGGTAGAAAAACACGTTAACAACTTTTAAGACAAAAACATTTTTTTTATTACACTTGAAACTAACGTACCTTTCAGAAAAAACCAACAAATTACCGATTGGTCGCTTTATTTACATACAAATCAATCGTAAAGATGACAAAAATAAACAAAAAATACACATTTTTCTCGATGTGGATAAATTGTCAACTTTGAGCGGTTATACCTCCCAAACTACTAATCTAAATTAAATACAAGTTATATTTTCGTAATCTCTGGGAAATTCTCAATAAGATACGTGTATTCATTTTATCGAACGTTTTCATGAAATTTTTGATTTTTGCAACGTTTTTCCGGCAGAGGCCCCATAGTGCGTCGTCGCAACTGTGACTCGCGACTTGTATGTATCTGTGACAAAGTCCGACGGTGATTACTCACCTCGACGATGATTACTCACCTCGTCGACGTCGACGGAGGCGTTGGCTTCGACGCTGATTTTCACGTTGACTTTGATGCTGGCTTTGACATTGACTGAGGCGTCGACTTCGATACTGGCGTAGATGCTGGCTTCGACGTTGACTGAGGCGTTGATTTTGATGCTGGCTTTGACGTTGGCAGAGGTACAACTCGATGTCTTCCCTGTGCTGGTCCGAACCCAAGTGTCGATCGCATGGGATGTCGGCCGTTTTATAGTCGTCAGTGGCTCTTGCTGTCTCGCTCGCACCTAAGCGATACCGGAGAATACGTCGAGTACCTGATGAACGGGTTTAGTTGCTGTGCCAAAAAGTTTTCCAAGTGGTGTTCCGTTACCGCCTTGGTTAGATGCACTTATATATAACGATATGTATAAAAATATACGTACGGCCAATTTTATACAAAATTTGTCTTTACAATACGCTCAAATCCGCCACTATTTTATACCAGAAACTGTATGAATTATTCTATGAAGAATAAATAAAACATTGTAAAATCAAATTGATTATCCAATTAAAATAAAAGAGCAGACATAAAATGGCGTTGGTATACCCTCATATATTCGTTCACCTCGAATTGTGAGGTAATATATTAGCAAATATATTAGTGCATAAATGTGCTTGAACTGTTAACAAAACGTTTATTTTTGCTTCGCGGAGTACAAATTACTTGCTAGAATAGAAAATTATAGTGTTCTTTACACCGAGTGCTTCAAAAAGTACTTTTAACTTTTTCGAACTTTCTGAATTTTCTTAAGTTAACGTAAAATATAACGCTGCTTCATAATATCATTAGCCGCGTTCAGAACGGTCAAGCAAAGTCAGCGAAAAGTAGAGCTGAGCGATATAGTGATTCAGACGTTCCGAAAATCGTCTTTTTATATACAAAACAACAACAAAAAGACGGAAAAAAGACGATTTTTGTTTTCGTTTTATATTAAATGCAACATTTTTTTAAAATTATCTATGTATTTTTAAACATTCAAAAATTATACACAATTTTTTTAGAAGCATTCTGACAATTTTACATTAACTAATCTTTAATAAAAGCCTCTATATAAAATCTTTACAATTAAATAATTATAGTATATCCTAAGCCTATTTTAAATTTTTACATTCT
Source organism: Conops quadrifasciatus (assembly GCA_949752815.1). Lineage (NCBI taxonomy): Eukaryota > Metazoa > Arthropoda > Insecta > Diptera > Conopidae > Conops > Conops quadrifasciatus. The sequence goes on along the minus strand of OX457078.1, from coordinate 27,603,903 downwards.
GCTCCAAGAATGAACAGAATCAAACAATTCAAAAATTAAGTGTGACTGAAATATCTGCTTCAGAGGTCATTGTTTAGTAGAAAATCCTCGTTAGAACAGAACTGTGACTGAAATATCTGCTCCAAGGGCAAACCGTGACAACTCGTCATTTATTTAGTAGGAAATACTCGTTAAAACAGAACTGTGACTGAAATATCTGCTCCAGAGGCAAACTGTGACAACTCGTCATTTATTTAGTAGGAAATACTCGTTCAAACAGAACTGTGACTGAAATATCTGCTCCAGAGGCAAACTGTGACGGCGTGTCACAGTTTAAAAGCAATCGTCGTCGCAACTGTGACTCGTGATTTTTATGTATCTGTGACAAAGTCACAGTTCAAGAAATATCGCCCAGCTCTAGCGAAAAGATTGGTTGCATTCAGAACGGTCAAGCGGTGTTGGCTAGTTTTCGTCAGTGTAAATCATGGGCTCTGAATGCGTTGCTGATAGATTACAACATTTAAACAACAACAACACTTCATTGCCAAGTTCCACGTTGCCGCCACACGAGAAGTAAAACACTGAAAATGAGTGACAGAGAAGAAAGTGATGAGCAGATTTAGCGTACAAATTTTTGGCTAGAAAAAATGGCGACTGCTTTGTCAGCCCTTCTAACCTTTCTACCCCCTCAGACAAAAAACCAAAAAAAAGCCAACACCGCTTGACCGTTCTGAACGCAACCATTGTTTGCCTTCGGCGGGGGTAGAAACGTCAGAAGGGCTGTCGAAAACCTTAACAACTTCTGGTACCAAAGCAGTGTTGCCGGTATGCTACAATATAAAATATATGTGATGTTTTTCTTAATTAGCAAATATATTTGTTCATAAATGCGCTTGTACTGTTAACAAAACGTTTATTTTTGCTGCGCGGAGTACAAATTACTTGCTAGAATAGAAAATTATAGTGTTCTTTACACCGAGTGCTTCGAAAAGTACTTTTAACTTTTTCGTACTTTCTGAATTTTCTTAAGTTAACGTAAAATATAACGTTGCTTCATAATATCATTAGCCGCGTTCAGAACGGTCAAGCAAAGTCAGCGAAAAGATTGGTTGCATTCAGAACGGTCAAGCGGTGTTGGCTGGTTCTTGCCAGCGTAAATCATGGGCTCTGAATGCGTTGCTGATAGATTACAACATTTAAGCAACAACAACACTTCATTGCCAAGTTCCACGTTGCCGCCACACGAGAAGTAAACAAAACACTGAAAATTAGTGCCAGAGAAGAAAGTGATGAGCAAATTCAGCGTACAAATTTTTGGCTAGAAAAAATGGCGACTGCTTTGTCAGCCCTTCTGACCTTTCTCCCCCTCAGACAAAAAACCAGAAAAAAGCCAACACCGCTTGACCGTTCTGAATGCAACCATTGTTTGCTTTCTGAGGGGGTAGAAACGTCAGAAGGGCTGAGGAAAACCTTAACAACTTCGTCAGCCTTTCTGACCTTTCTAACCCCTCAGACAAAAAACCAGCAAACAGCGACCGTTCTGAACGCAGCCATTGATTTTTTCACCACAATTTAAGAAATGAATAAATTTTAGATGAAATTATCTATTTGATTTATGGATATTTTTTTAACGATACGAAACATGCTAAATAAATGTACAGAATTCCGCCATTAATTTGTTTAGAAGTATTCTTTGTTTTCAGTAGTTATGAGTAACTTTTTTTCCTTTTTTCTTTGCTGCAATAGCTTAAATATCCTAGCAAAATATAGCTAAATAGCTAAATATCCTAAACAAAACAAAACATTGGTTTTGCCTATATGGGTACATACATCCGTAACAAAGGTATCTTTTTAGTTTATTTATAAATTATATTTGCTGCAGTTTTAAGTCTTTACATAACACATATTTTGGAAACACATTTCAGTATAAGTTTTTCAGTTTGAATTTGAAATATGAATGAAAATATTTGATAGAAATTTATAAAACTATTTTACAAATTTCATTAACGTATATATAAAAATTCAAAGTATAAGTATAGTGTTTATGAATGTTATATTGTTTAACACTCTACAATACTCCCCCTCCAGTGTAATGAATATTGAGAGGTATTAATGGATTATACCCGTCATATGTTTATTAATTTAAATTATGAACATAATATAATTAATAATTAATATTAAATGATATTTAAATGTAATTTAATTAATATTGAATGTGATTTTTTTTGTTTTGTTGGGGTTTAATGGTGAATTTGTGTCTGTTGTTGTGTCTTCTGTTATGTTCGCTGGTTTTAATAAGTTTTTTGTGATTGTCTTAATCGTGTTCCCATGTTGTATTTCAAATGTATCTTTGTGTCTTGATATGATTTTAAATGGTTCTTCGAAGGGTGGTTCTAATTTATAGTTGCGAATTGTTTTTACGAAAACGTATTTGCATGTTTCTAAGTTTTTTGGTATGTATGTACGTTCTTTATTATGGTGCATAACTTTTGAGCGTACAATCAAAAATGTTTCCTTAGTTGTTGAAGAATTTCAATAGATGTGTCGGTATTTTCGTTTTGATTATTTGATACGATTAATTCGCCAGGTAATCTAAGTGTTTGTCCGTATGTTAGTTCGGCAGGAGAGCATTTTAGTTCTTCTTTGATTGATGTTTGTAGACCTAGGAGAATCCATGGTAGTAGTTCTGACCAATGGTTTGTATCGTTTGAGGCTATTATAGCTGCTTTTAGTGTTCTGTGAAATCTCTCTATCATTCCGTTTGCTTGTGGGTGATATGATATGGGGAGGTATGGATTTTATGTGCTCCTAGTAATTTGGTTAATTCACTGAAAAGTCTTGAGGTGAATTGGGAGCCTTGGTCTACTGTAATATTTAGTGGTATTCCAAAACTTGGTATATAGTTTTGTACGAATACTGTTGCTACTGTTTTGGCTGTGATCTCTCGGAGTGGATAGGCTTCTGGCCAACGTGTGTGTCTGTCAATTATGGTTAGTATGTAACGGTTTTCTTTTGATGTTGGTAGTGGTCCTACGATGTCCATGTGGATATGTTCAAATCTGCCTGAAGGTATGTCTATTTTCTTGATTAGTGTTTTTGTGTATATTGTAATTTTCGATTTTTGGCAGTTGATGCAGTTGGATGTTCAATCGTTGATTTCTTTGCGCATATTGGGCCAAAAATACTTTGATTGGATTAGACGTCTAGTTGTACGTATGCTTGGGTGAGCTAGAGTATGAGCTAGAAAATTCTTCCTTCAAGGAAATGCTTGAAGTGTTTTACTGAATTATATATTGCTAATAGTTCTCTGTCGAAGGTAGAGTAATTCGCTTCGGTTGGAGATAATTTTCTTGAGAAGTATGCAAGTGGTTCGAAAGAATTTTCATTAGATTGTTGCAATACTGCGCCTATGGCTACGTTGGATGCGTCGACAGCTACAGATAATTGTGCGTTTTTATTAAAGTGGGTAAGTAATGTTTCTTTCGCGAAAAGGTTTTTTACGTTTTCGAATGCTGTAGTAGTTTCAGCAGTCCAAATTAATTGTTTTGTTTTGTTTTTATTCGCGATTGTTAGCATATTGTACAGGGCTTAGCAGGCTTAGTTCTGCTGCTACCATTTGGATGTAGCGATGGTAATAATTGATCATACCCAAGAATTTTTGTAATTTCTTTATTGTAAGTGGTTTTTCAAAATTTTTTATGGTTTCGACTCGTTCGTTGGAAGGTTTAATGCCATTGGAAGAAATTTCGTAGCTAAGGAAATCTAGCTTATTCGTTCCGAAGGTGCATTTTGTGGGTTTAATGTTCAGGCCGTATTCTTGTAGTCTTGTGAATACGATTCTTAAATGTTCAATATGTTGTTCTTCGTTATCGCTTGCGATTAGAATGTCGTCTATGTATGTGAAAACGAATTCGAGTCGTGAAAATACTTCGTTGATAAAACGTTGGAAAGTTTGTGCGCTGTTTCGTAAACCGAATGGCATGCGTACGAATTCAAACATTCCGAAAGGAGTTGTTATAGCTGTCTTATGTATGTCTTCTTCGGCCATTGGTATTTGGTGGTAAGCGCGTACCAGATCGATTTTGGAGAATATATTTTTATTTTTTAGTTCGATACTTAGATCATGAATATGAGGAAGTGGGTATCGGTCTGGTATTGTTATGTAATTGAGGCGTCTATAGTCGCCACATGGTCTCCAGTCATTTGGTTCCTTTTTGGGAACTAAATGTAGAGGAGATGTAGTAGGGGAATTTGAAGGTCTACAAATACCCGTTTTTATTAAGTATTCAAATTCATTTTTGGCAATTTTGAACTTTATTGGGTCTAGTCGGCGGGGTTTGGAGTATGGTAAGACTCCTTTTGTTTCAATTTTGTGAACTGTTTGGTGTTTCACTTGTTTAGTGTAGTCGGGTTCGCAGGTAATTGAAGGAAATTCGTTTAGAATTTTTGTGAATTTATTATCGGAAAGGGATATTTTAAGTGGAAATATGTCACAAAAGCCTGTAGCGCCTGAAGCTTTTAATTTAGTGTTTAGGTCTACAATTTCTTTGTTTTTGAGGTCGACTAGTATGCCAAATTTTTCTAAGAAGTTTGCTCCTATGATTGCTGTTGGGATATTAGCTAGTATAAATGGGAATTCAAAATTTCGTCTTAAACCTAAGTTAAGTTTTAAGAGTTTTTGTCCAAATGTTTCGATGTTGGTTCCGTTAGCTGCGGTTAAATTGAGATCAGAATGTCTTTTGTAAGATTGGAATTTGGAAATATGTAGGTATGACTGAAACTACGGCGCCTGTATCGATTAAAAAGTTTAGTTTGTTAAATGATAAAATTACATATATAAAAAGGCGGCGGGTAAAATTGTTATTGTTTCCATCATTTGCCACCGTCATGATGGAACTTTTTAATTTAAAGGTTGATTATTATTTTGTTCGTTTTTATTAGTATTGTAAAAATCGCATGGTTGTATACATTTGTAGGCTTTATTTTTAAATTTCTGATGATACCAGCAGATGTTCCTGTGGTTGGATGGTCTTCGTCTGGAATTTCTTCTGTAGTTTGAATGATTTCTGTCTCTTGATTTTGATCTGGTTTGAAGTTCGCTGATATCGGCGGTGATTTTGTTCATATTTTGGTATATTGCTGTTGTTAGTTCGGTTAGACTTTTGATGCATAGTTCCATTGCGTTATTCTCTATATTCGCGATTGATATTGGTTTTTTGTGGTTTGTTCACTAGGTTAAACAGTTTGTCGGCAAGTAGAATTTTTTCTTCTGTGCTTTTTTCACTACACGAAGTTAAATGGATCTGTATTTGTTGCGGCAATTTACGGATCCATAACTTAAAAAGGAGTTCGCGACTTACAATAGAATCGGAGCCTATTAGTGTTTTCATGTGTCTAAATAGCTCTGATGGAGAACGCTCTCCAATTTGTGTGTTTGAAAATAGTTGTTCTAATCTATTTTCTTCACTAAGGGAAAATCTTTCGCAGAGAGCTCTTTTCATTGTTTTGTATTTATTTGTTGTTGGTGGAGGGTTAATTATATCTATAATGTTTGTAATGGTCTCTCGTTGAAGGGCAATTAGAATATTTTGAAATTTGACGTTGTCATCTTTGACGTTGTTGATTTCAAATTGTCCTTCAACGAGTAGAAACCACGCTTTTGGACATTCTTCCCAAAATTGAGGTAGCTTAATGGATTTGTTGTTTCTGAAGTTTTGTTCTGGTGTTGTTGTTACGTTTGGTTGTACATATTTTGTAAAGTTTTGGTCTGTATTGTTTATTGTGGTTTCTTCAAGTTGATTTTCTGTGTTTGTGTATGTGCGGGTTCGTATGGGTGATCGTGCAATGTGCATTTTGATAGAAGGTATGTGTGAGACAATTTTGTATTGTTTAGAATGTGTTTTTAATTTTTATAATTTAACGCGTTTATGGTTCGTTAACTGGGTGGGTAATTGCGAGAGGTAAGTATTAATATATAATAATAATTGTCGATATTAAACAATAATTAATTAATTAATCAATATAATATAATAATTAATCAATAATAATTAATATATAATCGAATTCTTATCTGGTTGTTGTAGTTGTGGTATTGAAACTTATATTTGTAGTTGCAGTTTGTTGCGGGTTTGAGGGTTTGTTGAGGAGTTTTCTCTTGGATGGAGTTCCGTTATTGATGAAGTTGTAGCGTTTGAATTTGTTGAAGATCTAGGTGCTGTGGTTGTAGTAGTAGCGGTAGTAGGATTTCTTTTGAAAATTTGTTGCTATCGTTTTTGATTGTTGTAATTGCAACTGCTGCTGCTGTTGTTGTTGTTATTTAAACTGCATTTGTTGCTGCAGTTGTTGTTGTTGCTGTGACTTTGTTTTTTAACGTTGTCAATGCAATTATTTGTGGATCCGAAGATTCAATTTAGGCTTCGTCGATTATGGGTCGTTAGCCAATGAGTCGATGACTGTGTGCCAATTTATAGGTCGTTGTGCTTCGGTTTATGTGGAGGTTCAGTTCGCCAGGATCGCCAATTTATGGGTACATACATCCGTAACAAAGGTATCTTTTTAGTTTATTTATAAATTATATTTGCTGCAGTTTTAAGTCTTTACATAACACATATTTTGGAAACACATTTCAGTATAAGTTTTTCAGTTTGAATTTGAAATATGAATGAAAATATTTGATAGAAATTTATAAAACTATTTTACAAATTTCATTAACGTATATATAAAAATTCAAAGTATAAGTATAGTGTTTATGAATGTTATATTGTTTAACACTCTACAGCCTACAACAACATGAGCAGTGGACGACACCCGCAAAACCAAAAATAAAACCACTTTTGTATAAGAACTTGTATTTAAGATCCATATAAGATCTTCATAATGAGTGAAATTCCTGAAAATATTCCATACATATTGAAATATTAGTTTATTAAACTGTAGCGCAGGCACATAAAGAAATATGGGCCGTCTATCGTAAAGGCTTTCTCTCAAAGGCTACAGCGGAAAGATGGTTTGCTCTATTCTGCTCTGGGAATTTTGTTATTAAAGATGCACCACGCTCTAGGCGACCAGTTACGCAAGAAGTCGACAAAATAATCGAATCAAATTTAACAAGATCCCACAGAAGCAGCCGAGACATCGCCTTAGAACTTATAAATTGACCATAAGTTAGGTTAGGTTATGTGGCAGCCGATAATTCACCAGCTCACTTAGGCCTGGTGAGGCCCATTGTGATGCCACAGGACTGACGTCCCCTCATCAGGCCAAAAGGACTAATTTACCCCTGTTGCAGCTAGCTGCCCCTAAGTAGCTGTGAACCAGCCTGAGCTGGTCACGAAGCCCCACAATTGCAATAGCGTTGCCTCTTTTAGTTCAGTCAAAGACTGAAAGTGAGACCCCAGATACTTGAATCTCCTGTTAGCCAGTTCCGGACACCCCCAGAGTAGGTGGAAGATATTTTCCTCCTCCTCCTCTGGGTCCCTGTAACTCCTAAAAAAGTCATTTGATACCACCCCCAGCCTTGCCGCATGTCTTCCTATAAGGCAATGCCCCGTAAGAATTGCAAAAAGGTCTGCAGTGGACTTCCTCTGAAAGTTTAGGAGATGCCTTGATCTCCTCATGCTGAGTGCTTGCCATAGCATTTGTGCAACAACACAGTTTTCCTTGCTAGCCCACCTGGAGTCTGAAAGTTCAATTGCTTTTCGTAGAGAGAGGAGTTTGTATGTGGAAAGTGGCATGCCCATCCTCTCTTGAAGGGGCTCTCCACGTACCGTTCCGGCCTTTGCTAGCTCATCTGCCATGCAGTTGCCCGGTATGTCGCTGTGACCAGGCACCCATATTAGGTGTATGTTGAAGAAATCTCCCAACTCATCCAGACATTTCCGGCAACCTATTACCACCGTAGATGTTGGGTGTGTAGACTCTAGCGCTTTAATGACTGCTTGACTATCTGCCGTTATTTTGAAATTAAGACGATATATATAAATTTTAAAAAACCTATTAGTAATTTTATTTAATTAGTTCATCTAGAGAAATTTGTATTGATCTGTTGGTCCGTGGCACCATCCCAGAGCGTATTCATAGCCCAAAAATGTAGCCGCATTAAAAGGTACAGCACGTACCACGAGCATCCAGCTGCCGCGGAAAAGGCTACGCCAACCGTAACGCTGCAACGAAAGAATTTGAAGTTTTAGTTTTAAAGAGAAATAAATGATTTTCCTTACCTTGAAGTTATTGACCAGGATACGACGAATGCTTCGATCCTTTCGATTTTCGTCAGCCTGCATAATCGTCTTGACCACATCAAAAGGAATCACGCACACCCACGATAGTACACCAGCCCAAGCGCCGGCTAAGGTGGTTAAGACGACGTCAATATTGCTGTTTTCGTTGGCGCCATTGAGTTGTTGGCGTTGTTGACGGCGACGACGCGCAAACTCGGTGTTGTCTAAGTAATTCATTGTCTGGCGATACACAAGCATGTAGATGCCATAAGGAAAAACATCCCTACGGCCCACAAAATAAAATAAAAGACGGTCGAGAAAAACGAAAACAACTAAGCAATGTGCCTTACCGACACATCATAGGCAACAGACCACGATACAGTCCCGAGATGCCATCACTTTTGATAATTTGGCGAAATACTCCAAACGGTGTCTTGCGTTGACCATATAAGTATTCATTATAGTCTGAAATAATCGTATTTAATAATATGTCGATTTAATTTTATGAATCTCTACTTACAGCAATGGGTCTGCTGTCGAACTTTGATCAGTTCCATTGGACAAGCTATGAAAGATTGAAAGAAGCCAGCTAAGGAACCCGCCAAAAAAATATTGTAATACTCCAGCTGCTCGCGTTGATAGTCGCTATGGCACACACGACGTAATTGTCGCAAGTGATTCCCATAGACACCAAACAGTATGGAATTGATGGCTCCAGTAGTAACGAAAGGGAAAAACATGCCTCTGTAAAAACCATTTAACTTTTTCAAGTAAATTTCGTTGGTGAAAATTATTCCAGATAAAAAAAAATTGGATTTTGTTAGGGTAGGACCATGGAGAAGGAGTTTTACCTACCCCATTGTTGCGATGATAGATCTGTCTAACAGCTGACGGTACAGATGAATTAGAGGCTTGTTGCCATGTTTTAATGGTGTCCAATGGATGCCCGACTAATACACCACAGGCTCCTAATGAATAGATTGGAGAAGTATTTTGTTTCATTGTGTGTACATGCATACATATATAATTTATGATTAAAATTTCTTGTTACATTAATTGTACATATATGTACATATGTATACTGATTTTTGAATATGCATCTTTCGAATAAACACACAATACAACATTACGCAAAAGAAAATCACCACCTTTTTTGATATAATTTTGCTGTTTGCCAAGACATTTTAATTAGCCACAACAAACAGGTTCTATTTTTATAAATGGAAAGCGAGTGGATCAGGGGCATTGTCGTATGTGGACTTGTCGCCACATGATCGAAATGTGTGAAATTTATGAATGGTCAAAATTTCAATAGTTCTGATAAGTATAATCATATACATAGTCTAAGTAAGTATACTTATAATATCAATATTATAAGTTGTCGTTCATTAAGAAGATTCGGATTATTACATGACCATCATTTTGTGATACTATCAAAATACTTACCGCCAAAACAGCCCGCAATGAAATCGCAATAAATTTCCCGCTTCATCGAAAATGGATTATCGAGCTAAACTTGAAATTTCACGTTTACAACACATTAGCAATATATGTAGTATGTGAAAAGATTATTTGTTATTATGTATTAATATTAACCATGATGAACTAAAACTTTTTTCCACTTTTGCTTTGTCGAAGCTTCGAGCTTCTCTTCGCTTGTACCTGCACGAACTAATTTGCAAAACTTAGGCTTTTTAGTGCCATTTTATTGCAGCTTTCCTAGCTTTTCGTTAAAAATAAAACTTTCAGAGTAAGCGCAATGGCAGAAGGAAAAAGCTAGAAGTATTAATTTTCGTTCTCAATTTTTGCTTTATTCTGCACTCTACACTTGTGTAGTTACTCATACCAATGGAGCGACGATGGCTTCCTTTACAGGTCGACAGGTTAAAGACCAGAAACAAATTCCATTAAGGCAAGTGTAGTTAAAAATTTTTGATCAGTAGCAAATTCCTTGGTAACAAGTCATGGGGCGATGCATTGTAACGAGTGAAAAATCTTCTGAACAGAGAGAGACTTTGGATTGCCTAATTTTAAATTCCAAATAAATTATTGTTTAATTAACGTTACATTTATTTGCTATTTATTGGTTTGTATGTGTGTGTTTGTATGTTATTTTGTTATAAATAATATATTCAATATTTTGTTTTTCTGCAATATTTATTATGTAATTACTAATTTCGTAAGTTTACGTTTCTAACTTTTTCATATAATTTTTTCCTATAATTTCCTATAATTTATCAAGCATATTTAATAATTTTTATGCTACTTTCCTGCATTTTAAACAAATTGTTACTCGGTTTTCGTTTTGTTTTATTTTTGAAATAAATAATATCAGTTAAAAAAAATAACATTTTTTAACTGATAGTCCTTATATGTATGTATAATCATATAAATCATTTTAATATTATTTTAAGTGTTTCTTTCAATTTTATTATAAGAGAAAACAGAATTGTTTTCCATTTATCACAAATTAAAAAAAAAATATATATACATATATACACATGTGTATGTATGTAGAGAAATATAACTTGTACATATGTACATACACGAAAAAATTAAACGTATATGAAAAACCGAATAATGATCATTAAGAAAATCAATTAAAACGACGGATGAAGCAATAAATCAAAAGTTCAATATTTGACGTTTGACATCTGAAAATATTTAAATCAGTAAATGCATAACTAAATTAAATTTGTAAAAGAAATATATGCACATACTCCTATGTATGCACAGCCCGCAAAAAAAATACACTCAAAGTTAGAAGAGTTACAATTTGGCAGGAAAACAAAAAACAAACAATTAAACAAAAAAGGCTGAAAAAGTTAGAATATTTTTAAATATCATCAAGTGCACAAAGTGCAAAGAAACAATAACATACGTTTATAAAAACAATAGCTCAAGTTTATTTTTGCTATAAACTATTTTTATACCCTACACCCGAAGGGATGAGGGTATATTTACTTTGTGCTTCCGTTTGTAACGCATTAAAGGAGGCGTGGCAGGTATAGAAAAGTATATATATTCTGGCTCAGAATCACCTCCTGAGTCGATTTAGCCCTGTCCGTCCGTCTGTCTGTCTGTCCGTCTGTCTGTGGAAATCACGATTACAGGAGAACAAATGGAGGTATCATCTTGAAATTTGGTACGAATATTCTTTGTTATCCTACGCTGTTTGGTATTGAAAATGGGGAAAATCGGACCAGTGCCACGCCTACTTTTTATAGAAAATATGCACTCATTCGTGTTTATAGCTTAATTTCTTAGCTTGTAGACCGAATTTTCAGCTAAAATTTTATTTCCGAGTCCACCATCTTAGACTAAAATATATACTAAAAAATGGGCGTGACACGCCCACTTATATACTATACCATATAATGAGGTGTTTAGTACGAAAAACGGTGTTGTAGATGAGTTGATAGAAATAAATTTACTCCCTGTAAATTTAAAAAAAGTAGGTGTCACCCGCCCACTTTTTATCACTTCGACAGATGCGAGTGTAGGGTATATAAGCTTCGGCCAGGCCGAAGATAACGCTCTTACTTGTTATTACATAAATTTCATAAATTTTTAATATTTCAAATTTTTTTTCGTTAAAATTTTGATAATAATCAAGAAAAAATTATAATAATAATAATAATAATATTAAAAACGAATGATGCTAGTAATAATTACATTTATAGAATAAAATATTAAAAAAAATGAAATCCATTGCTGTAGTTCTGTTTTGTAGATTACATACCTACTTGTATTTTATATAATATGTATAATAATAATGTTATTATTCTAATACAAAAAACTTCAATTCAAATCGTTCACGTTTTTGCTCTTTCCTCTATTTTTTGCGCAAATTTTGCTTGATGTTAATTTTTTCCTGTTTATTTTTGGAAATGCAATATTTAGTATTTTGAGATTTTTGTTGAAATTATTATCGGTTTGTATATAGCTCGACTTATTGTTATATAAATCGTCTAATTTTTAGTATTAGACTTCTTTTTAGTTATTGGCTACTTGTTGTTGTTTTCTAATGTTACTCTTTTACTTATTTTCTTTAAATTTAGAACTTAAGACGAATGTTTTTGTTGTAATTGAATTACATACTTTATACTAGCTTTTTTAATTGTTTTTGAGAATTTGTTTTCTTTTGTTTCTCTTACAGTCAATTTTCTTTTATCGGTTTTTAAATTTTTTTTTTTCATTGGGTATACATTTTTTAAGGAATATAATTTATTTTGTGTTCATTTATAATTCGGAAAATTATAAAACAGTATGCTTTTTTATAAAGTTCATACATACAAATATTCACGCAAGTACAAATACGTCTGTGTTTGATGGTGTGATGAAATTTCGTATTTTTATTCCAATTTTTTTCTCAATTTTGTTTGCTGATGTGTTACGATTGAGTGTATTAAGTTTAAAATTATTCAGCTTGATTTATGGGTTGTTTTATTTAGTTTTATTCTTTTGAAACTAATTTCAATTAATTTTCTTATTATTATTTTATCGTATTTTAAAAAACCAATAAAACATTAAACAGCAAACTAAAAGTGTAAACATTAAACAGCCAAGAAAAGTGTATCAAGTGTATTACTGGGATCCATTTAATGAAAATTACATAGTTACATATTACATAGTTCTACAATGAAATATTAAATACAGGACGCGAAGAAAAGTTTTTCCAATGAATTTGAAAAATCAATTCAATATAAACTGGCAAGTGTAAAATTAAAAAGTATAATAAAAATAAATAATAAAAATAAAAAAAAAACTGAAAAAAAAAATAAAATAAAAATGAATAATTAATATAATAAAGTTTTCTTGAATATAATTAACTCATTACCCACCAGAAACTGATATTAAAATTAGTGTTATTTTAAACGATAACAATGAAAAATTACCGAAATCATTGAAATTTCTTAGAATAACTGCCTCGTGTTTTACACTGCATCGATTCATTTTGCGCGTTTGAGGTGTAGTATTAGTGAAAAAACAGTTTTTCTCGAAAACAGAATTCCTCGAACAACACTATTTTGAAATTCAGGCAAGTTTTTTACTATATGCTTTAATAAGTTACCGTTTCTTACAAATCTGCCGAAACGCTTAATGCAATTTTTTTCCACTCTCCTAAAAATGCTTAATGAATTGCTAGAGGATCCTCCATCTCTCTCTCCCTTTTATCTCTATGGGACAAAAAGCATAGGTTTTGGTGTTGTTTTAAATATTAAGATAATAAAAAAAAATATGAAAACGTTTTTATACACTGCTGCTCAGTCCTTTTTATTTTTTTTTTTTTACCTGCGTACTTCGGTTTTTTTGTGTCAAAATCACATAAAATGTGCAAAAACAAAAAAAATATTCTGAGTAGCTTTAAAATTGTATTGTTCGCAACAGATTCAAATAAATAGAAAAAATTTTAATGCGTTTGATAAGCATCGCATAAAAATAATCTCAGAATATAACGCGACTTCGTCATCGCCGCCCATTATCATCATAATCATCGTCATCCTCGCCTTCAACTAAGAATCAATATATCCATTTTTTGTTGTTGTTTATTCTTTATTTATTATTTGCCATATCATCTTAATATTCTACAATTTGTATTATTTTTAATTTTTTAAATATTTTTTAATCATTAGTCAAATTTTAATGATTCTCTTTTTATAAAATTCAATTGTTTTTTTTTGTTCATAAACGCTAAGCGATTATTTTATTTTTTGTTAAATAATAATAACGTTAATAATGATGCACTTTTTCTTCACATTACTCCTCTCCTTCTTCTATAAGCTTTCCTTCTATTCTATTCCTATAATAACTATTGTATGTAGATTTTGTATCTCTTAATTTCTTTAACTACTTTTTATTAGCAACTACATTTTCCAAACGCTTTTTATTGTAATTTTTATATAATTGTATATAAAAAAAAAATTTGTTAGTAAGCAATGAGCGCGTACTTTTCCAATTTTATATTTATTTTGTTGTGCTGTTGTTGTTGTCTTAAGTTGTATTAGAAACGTTTTTATGTTTTGAGTATGAGCGTGATTTTGGGAGTGTTTGATTTCATGCATTAGGATAATTTTTTATTGAGAAAAATTACTCATTTTCCTATACCCTATACATACATACGTATTTCCATATATGTATGTACTAGAGCTGTGCACAAGCCGTTTTAAAACCACTTTCAAAACACACAACGTTTAGCAGTAAAAATTTATAAAACATTTTAGATTTGCACTCATAGCCTTTATTGCCTGTGCTCTGCTTGAAACAAAAACAAAATTGTCAGTCGAAAATTACACAGCAGTTTTAATGCCACTTATTGCTAAATAGATATAAGAGAGGATACACACGACATGCACATACATATTAAATACATACATACATACGTTAATCTGTTTCCCAGGCTTTTAGTTAAAAAAAAAGCATTGCGTGCCTGCCTCTCCCTTTTTTTCGTTTCTTTTTTTTGTCGTTTTTCTCGAAAATGTGGCAGAACATTTTTTCATTGTTTTCAGTCGTTGTTCGGGGCCACAATTTGTGGACCATTTAAAACAAAAACAAAGTAAGAAAAAGACGATAATTACATGGAAAAATGGATAAGTATTGTTTTTGAGTTTGACCGGATGGAAAGAGGGGAAGTTTTTTCTTCTTAATTTGGGAATGCTTTTCACACGCTTATACGGCGGTCTGTTACCTGCAATGGTACGACGGCGAAAGCTTATCTAAAAAACGAATGCCTTCGGAGTTTGAGCTGAGGGACACGGAGAGTTTTTCTTCTTAATTTCTTAATTAGTTTTCAGACGATTCTGGTGAAAACAAAGCACCATCGACTTTGTGGCGAGCGGTGCAAATTCTTGTCTTTCGTTCCTTTGGAGTTTGAGCGGAGGGAACGAGATAGAAATGCATCGAAATTAAAACTGCAACTGCAAATTTTCGAACAAGCAGTAAAAATGAATGTTGGTCGGGTGAAGGCACCACAGTTTGTGTTGTTTATTGCGATTTCCATACGGCAGTCACAAAACAGCAGTCGTGCCGATTTGTGCCTAGCTGTGTTGAAAACGGCTTGTGCACAGCTCTAGTATGTACATATAGGTATGTACATATATGTGTGTTCATAAAAGTTTAATAATAGTGTAGCTTTCTTTAAAATTGTAATTAATATTTTAATATTTATATTTCATAAGCATATCGTGTAGCATCGTTTAACTGCTTACACACACTGAATTTTTTTTTTATTTTTTATTGTAAGTCTAAATTCACACTTCTTTCTTTTGTGGTTTTCTCTCTCTACCACTCTTTTCCGATGTTTTTTAAAGAATGGAAGGAGTTATAGTTTGAGGGATTTTGAACAGTGTCAGTGACAAACAGAGTAGCGTTAAATGTTAAGATAAAGCACATCAGCAGAACATACACACAACATACACGTTTTCTAATTTAATCAAATCGAATGATTATGAAGAGAGCTGTATTAGATGATTATTTCGAAGAAGTCAAGAATTCTAGTGGAGCAAGCTGAATTTTTTGTACCAATGCAGAAAGAAAAAAATAGCGCTAGCACTAGAATTAGGGTTAAATTCTAATTAATAAAAAATTTCAAAAATGTTTAATAGAAAAATGTAATGAATGATTACTATGCCCAGGAGTGATGTATTCAGGCTGGAATAGGCGGAGATTATCCACGAACTTAAACCCTTTCGAGTGAAACAAAAAAATTGAAAAGTTCAAGTTTTTGTTCTAAAGTTATTCTGGTTCTTCCTTTCTTTATTAAACTTTCACCATATGAACCATAAGATTTGGCAGATGAGACGAGTCCACTTATTCTTATTTGGAGATATTCACAGTTTTGCATTAAAGAAAATCATAACCTGGGACCCCGAGCAGTTGCTCGGAACTTTTTTCCAAACGTTGGCAAGTTTTATGAGTTAGGTTTAATGGGGCGAAAATTTTAAAAAATAAAAGTTTTTATTTTTTGCAGTGTGAATAGTAAAAAAGGCCGTTCTATCTTTTTTAAGCGAAGGGAAAACACTTTGCCTGTATAACATGCTTTAAAAACTTTTTGCATTTTTATAAACATTTTTGCCTTGAAAACATTGACACCTGTTGAAGTTTTACAAAAAAAAAAAAAAAAAATATTTGAATATACATATATTGACATTTTATTTCAGAACAGAACAAAACTAAAAAACAAAATAAAGTCAATAAATTATTAACACACTTGTTGAGCAACCACTTTAATAGAGAAAAAAAAACCACTAAAATGAAAAAAAACAAAACCAAGGTGTTTAGAAAAAAAACCTCGACAAATCGATTTGCAATCTATCAATCTCCCTAATGTGTGAATATCAAAGAAATCCTTAGAGCTGTTTTCGACCTCAAAAAAGATACAAATATACATATATTAGGGGAGACAGTCAAAATCCCGAATTACAAAATCCCGAAACGACAAAATCCCGAAAAATTTTAAAATCCCGAAACGACAAAATCCCGATGCGACAAAATCCCGAAACGACAAAAATTTTTAATACCGAAATGAGAAATCCCGAAAATCACGACATAAAATTTTAAATTAATAAAGAAATGACATTTAAGTCACAATTTTTTCCAATTCGAAGTACGCGCCTACTTGCCTTTTTTTATAATGGCAGAAAAGCAAAGTTGTAATATCGAGAGAATTTTGTTGTCTGAAGGTTATAATCTACAATATGCAAAAAACTTCACATGACCGTGAGGATTCTGCTGATTGAGGGTTACGATCCCTGCCGCGACCGAAGGCCGTCAATACGCGGAAATACCTGTATGCAAAAAACTTCACATGACCGTGAGGATTCTGCTGATTGAGGGTTATGATCCCTGCCGCAGCCGAAGGCTGCCAATACGCAGAAAAACCTGTATGCAAAAAACCGAGAGGGTTCATATTACCGAGAGGGCTCTGCTAAAATTTTTTAAATTTTTTTTTTTTAAATAAATTTAGTGGCTAAATTGAAGTTTGCTAGTGGTTTTAAAATGTTCAAGAAGATGGAGAATACCGAAAAACTAGTTTTGTAATTTCGGGATTTTGTTATTTCGGGATTTTGTCGTTTCGGGATTTTGTTATTTCGGGATTTTGTCGTTCGGGACTTCGTTACCAACCCATATATTAGAGGTCTGCATGGGATGTCTCAAAACACGAATTCCCTTGAATACACTACTGCAGTACAGAACATTTCGAATGAAAATTTTACTCCTTAACTCAAAAATTCAAACGCCGACTAGATTCGAATGAAACCGAATTTCCATACGTTTTTGTACGAATAAAATTAGGGTAAAACCTAAAGAAGAAAAGATGATTCATTCATTATGTATGTAAACATTGTATTTATGTATATCCTTCTTCATTGCGGACGGCAACAGGCTTCGAAAACAATAAAAAAATACAATAACAAATAACATAACAGAAAGAAACTACGTGAGTTTTAGACAGTGTCTGCATGGAGGTAAAAAGCGTTGAACAACAGATAACGTCGGAGCAAGGCAGGCAGCAGATAAGGGCCTGAAAATGTGCAAATAAAAAAACGAAAACTCCCCTCTTTCCCCCAGGGGATGCAAATTTTAAATGCATGTTTCTGTCGATATTTGCCGTCCTAGCAGGCAGGCAGCAGACCGCCGTAGAAGCGTCTGAAAATTATCGGCAAATAAAGAAATGAAAAAAACTCTCCCTCATTCTCACTGCTCAAACTCCAAAGACCGGCGACTACCTCTTTCGATTCCACTAACAAAAAAAAAACTTTCCTTTTTTCCCTAGGCGTAAAGTATAAAAGACGTACATATGTATTTCCATAGATTCCACCAACAAAAATGAATCAACGAGATATAAATATTTTTTTATTCGGTGCCCCCCCCAATTCATAAACGACAAATAATCGTTTTCTTCTGAGTCGTCTAGTGTAGAATTTTCAGCGGAGTATTCGTTTAGTCTCATTCGATTCGAATAATCAAAAGACACTCTACAGTCAATGCTCGAACTTTTTTTTGTATCTCGAAGGTACTTTTGAGACGATCCATGCAGACCTCTAATATATATACAATTTTAGCTCATTTAATAAGATTAGATAAAAGAGTTTAGAGTTTGGCCTCTAAAGTGTATACAAATAAAAGAACCTAAGCAGTGTGGACCCCCAGCAAAACTACTGCTGCGCGGAGAGTGGCGATAGTGAGATGCCCTTATACCCCTCCTAAACTCACTATTTTGAATTGATAATTCTTCCAGTTGATCGAAATAATACCGAACGAATTTCTCGTGTGCAGATAGTGTGTGTGTGTGTGTGTTTTTGTATTGTGTATGAAAGTGTTTGTAATTTGAAATAACTTTACTTAAGTTTTTTCCGCTTTTTCATACTACATTTTAATTTATTCAGTTTCTGCATTAATTTTAAAAATTAAATATTATTATTTATATTAATTCATCCTCCTCTTACTCTTCTTCTTATTTTCCAACATCAAATAACTACTCTTAACTAGTAGTTCTTCTCTCCATGTCTCTCTCTCTCTCTCTCTCTCTTTCCCTAAAGGTGTATCTTTAATATACGCTCCGGCCTTTTTCCTCACATAATCCCAAGACACTGCTCACTTCGTCGTCGACTGCATCATCATCTATCCCATCTGTTTATTACTTCATTTGCGTCGTTGGTTTTCATCGTTTCTACCATTTTTCCTTTTCATTCATTCATTCAGCAATTCTTTTGTGTCCGCTTTTAGTTTCTGCGTTGGCTTTGTTTTTTGGGACTGTGGCTCAAGTTGTGTTGCTGTTTTTGTCGTTTAGTTTTCAGATTTTTCTGCTTTAATTTTGACAAACGCATTGGAATTTGCTGCACCGACGCCGCTGCCACCGCTTGGATTGTTATCGCCTCCGCCGCTGGCGCTATTATTCACCACAGTGCTCTTGCTGTCACTATTATTCGATTGATTCTGCTGGTGTAATGAATTTATGCTCTGTACCAGTGTGGAGCCGCCGCCGCTGCCAGCAGATGCATTTAATAAACTTTTGGCTGCGTTTGAGCCAGTTGCGCTGCCTCCGATGCCCGGGTTGCTTTTTGAACGATTTAATTCCAATTCGTGCAGCTTCTTCCAGAGCTCTTCACGATCTCGTTCGCGTTTCTTTTCTCTAAAAGAAAGACAGACAGAATAAGATTAATTAACAAAGTTAACAATGAGACTAAATCAACAGTGAGAGACAGTAATAAATGGAACACAAGTACAAATGTTCCGGACGATCTCCTTCTACATCACTTTAATACCAGTCACCTTCGTACTCACTTTTGTCGCTCCGCTTTATAACTAGCCGTGAGTTCATCGAACAGTTTCGAATTCATTTCCATAAATGTCTTCAAAACATTGTAGACCAGAGCGACAATCGTCTGATTCCAGTGCTCTTTGCTAATTCGATAGAGCGCTGGGAACATAATCGGCATAATGACAGCATTGTTCTCTTCTATTAACGACATGGCGTACTCATTGTTCCACAAGTACAGAGCTCGCTCGGCGACCTGCAGCGATAAAGAAGTGATGACAAAAGGTGATACAGTGTACAAGTTGAAGGACACTCTTATCCACTCACCTGAAAATGAGGACTCGACACACATTTAGCTATTTGGCGAAATAATGGCTCCTGAATTTTGCCAAACTGCGGCGGATCGATAACGTCGAGAATCTCTTCGATTTCGCCCAGAAACATAACCTCCTTTTGCGAACAAGTTTTGGGCCAGAACTTCAATAGGCCACGCACGACGGGCTCAGTGAGGAATGGGTCCTTTTCGAGAAACTGGACAATACAGTAAGCCAGCTGGGCGTGGTAGAGGGAGAGGCATTTCACTTTATGTAACGGCAGCAACACTTTAACCAAGAATTGTTTGTGCTCGGCTTTCAATGGCAAAGCAAATCCATTGATTATGCTGTTTATGGATGAATTGTACGGAGAAGTGTTCGCGGTTTATTTAATTTTACAGATGTAAAGATGTTTACGACATACCTGCCAAGAATTTCCAGCAGTTCACCGACACCATTAAAATGCTCTGTCTCGTAGATGAAACGTAAGAAAATATTGTTAATTTGTTTTCGTATAAAAGCACGTAAACCTAAAAATTTTCCGTAGATGCGATGCAAGACTGTTTTTAAGAAGTCTCTTTCTCGTGGATCCTCAGAGTCGAATAGTTCCAAGAGCTGTAGGAGATTTACAGGTTTTTGTGTTGACAACGAAATGTTAACCGAATTGGTTAAGGTTTTGTGTTAATTGGTTAAACACAATTTAACATTTCGGACTTACTTGCAAAACGAACTTCTGATCAATAACGCGTTTGCCGATCGTAGCCTGAAAATCCTGCGATTCCAAGAAACGTAGAAACACCTCGTACACTAATTGTAGGTGTGGCCATGAAGCTTCCAGTGTAGGATCGTCTTCCTCCGGATCGAAGTCTGGATTTTCACTTGGAGGCAGTGTACGAAACAAGTTACAGGATATCTTAAACGAGGAAAATTTTTGACACCAAAAGACATACATAAGTACATACTTTTAAGATTACAAAACAGTACGGCGAAAAGAAAAGAATGGAATATATTTGTTCGCACATACCATGCGTATGATTTCGGGATAAACCGCCTCCGTGAGTACACCTCGCCCATGCGTTATGTAGGTGGATAAATCATTAAGTGCAGCACGCTTGATTTCCTTTCCCTTGAGATCCGTAACGGGATCCATAAAGTCAAATGATACGCAGCACTGACGTAATTTGCGAATGAATAATTCTTCCTGCTCCAGACTTGAACAGTCGGCTGTAAAGGAAAGGGGTTAGCATTGAGAATCATATTATTACAACTTCATCCCTCGAAAGGTATAGTATAGTAATATTATGGTATGGTATGGTAAGGTATACTCGTATGTACTCGTACTTACCTTTCAATGGCGGCAATTGCTGCAGTTCCACATCCTGAGAATTTCTATACCGTGAGGAACCTTGACTCTTTTTACTCTTCTTCTTCAGTGAACGTTTGGCGAACGGGTCGATTCGATCAACAAATGTTCCCGATGACATTTTTCCTGATTGTGTGTATTAAGATTTTTTGCTTTTATATAATTCTTATTTTTTTCTTGTGTTGCTTACTTTTTTGTGAATTTATAGTAATATATTTTTTTAATGAATTGCTTTTTAATTAGTTGTAAATTCTCGGATTTGTTTGTATGTTTTTTGTATTATGGAGACAGAGGTTCTGTGAGAAGGCTAATTTTGTTGTGTGCGTATGTGAATATTTATGGTTGTGTTAGTTAGTTTGTATCTGTGCCAATATGGATTAATTTAAAAATCATAAACTTATCTATAGGGCCACGTTGGTTGATGATGAATATTTTAGCAGTCGTTTTTATGTGTGTAGTTTTTTTTGTAGTATTTTCTTGTGGGTAGCAAAGGGGGCACAATTTAAAAATAGGTAGGTAGCAATTTGTATTTAGTTGGTTGTTGTTGTTGTTGTTGTTGTTCTAACGACGAGGTTTGTCTCCTTTCCTTGTCTTTTTCCACTGCCGGTGAAATAACTTTCACTACTTTTTACTACTTCGTCTGCTCTATGAACTGTATTTTATTGATCTATCCAACGTATATCGATAAATTGTCGATGAATTTGCAGTTTCTACGGCAAATGGTACTGTCAACTCACTACGCATTCAAGTCACTACTAGAGTCTAGTTCAATACATCTACATCATCATCATCATTCATGAATCTGTTGGAAACGACAGATAGATAACAGCTAATCAAACTTCTAAGATAGACTCTGGCGGACAGTGATAAAGTTATAATAGCTTCGGCTAAGTGTTACTTGCGTGATCGTGATGCGTTTTTATCTTATTTTAGCGTTGCTTCTTGGAACTTTTATAAGAAGCTGACGACTTTTGTTGATGTTTACGTAATCGACATCATTATCAGCCTTTCATCATTTTCCATGACGGTATTCTTCACCAAAAACTGCACCGATTAGGACCAGTTTAATTAATTGAGGTCAGTCAAAGGTGGATTGCGTTTGATCGACGTCTAAAAATCTATCTAAAAAAAAAGAAGACGTAAGGTTTGCAAATGTGAATGCATTTTTCCGAATGGTTAAACACTTTCCAAATTAATCGCGAACAAACAAAAAAACTTCCAGCCTTATAATCCTACTAGAAGTACCCAGCCCCGCGTTGCTGTGGCTCATTCTGGTTAAATGGTTAGAAAGCTTGTGTTGCTTTCGACCACAAATGAAATATTCTTCATACAAAAGTTGCAACCTCTTTTCACCCCTTCAGGTGTTGGATTTTGAAAAATGCCGAAATATGTATTTGATTAATTATACCAAAGAGCATTAAGACCAAGTTTCAAGCAAATCTGACCACAAATAAAATATTCCTCATACAAACTTTGCAACACCTTTTCACCACCTTACGGGTTGAATTTCGAAATATCCGTTCTTAGTGCTTGTATAAATCATAAAGGAAACGTCTGTGCAAAATTTCAGCTTTCTAGGTCCAAGCGTTTAGCCTGGGCGTTGATGAGTCAGTCAGGACTTTCATTTTTATATATAGATTAGTAAGGTTATTGAAGTACTTACTTACTTACGTCCAGTTGTTGTTCTAAATCTTTGTTTGATTGTTGTTTGGATTCTTTTTGTTGTTGTTATTTATCTCTTCTTTTCTTGATAAGACTACGACAGTAACGATGGCACATCAATGCAGTTTAAGAGCTATTATTTTTATATGAAATGCTTTTAACTTCAATTATTTATTATTTATTTTCTTTGTTTTGCGGTTTCTGGCTTAATGACGATTACGATGATGATGATTATTCTCAAATTGAATTTCCCTGCTTGATTAAATAAGGATGATTTCTCGGTGTGATTTTAAGATGAACTTATCCATATATAATTTTCTAGTATGTATGTATGTATGTACTTTTAATGGTGTACAATTTTTAAAATGCTTTTGTTTTTTTATTCCTGTTCTTCTTTCTCCTTCTTTTTTGTTTTTGCTTGTATTCTTTTTATTATTATAGTTTTAATGCGTCTTCGGATAAATCGGGCAGAGCGTTTTTGTATCAGTAAATTTTCAAACTAAACATTTTACGTACTTAGCGACAGCAGCAATCGCAACAGCGGCAACATTAACGACAACAGCA
This sequence comes from Conops quadrifasciatus, assembly GCA_949752815.1. NCBI lineage: Eukaryota > Metazoa > Arthropoda > Insecta > Diptera > Conopidae > Conops > Conops quadrifasciatus. The sequence continues at coordinate 27,580,542 of OX457078.1, read as the reverse complement.
TCAGTGAGAAGCAGCGACTTTTACCATCACTGCAAAAAAAATAAAAAAAATCAACCATTAAATCTTTTTCAATAATTGATAAATACGATGATGATGAATGAGTTGAGAACTAAACAAGAGCGTTAACTTCGACCTGGTCGAAGCTTATGTACCCTACACCCAACCCGCATAATCAATAAACACATCCTTATACGGTAGTTATTGTCTGAGAGAGTAAAATACTGATGGAGACGATCAAGATTATAGTTATTTGTCATCTTTATTTCAGCCTTACGGGGCTATTTTGGCAGTCAAGTTGACTGACAACTATCAAGAAAAATTGCTTGCCAACTTGTCAATGCTTTTAAATTTAGTATTCTCGTAGTCGATTTGAAATGCCCAGAGCTAGTAGAATCCACAATAGCTTACAAAACAGCATATTGTAAACACACACAGGGTTACCAGTTCACCGTTTTCGTAAATTAAATAATTTAAGGTTTATGGTACAATCTGTATCGTTTATCGGCTTGTTAACAAATTATTAAAAAAATTTAAGTCTGTCTGTTAGGCTGACCCACACCGGATCAGACAAAACGTTTTTGATTCATAAGGCAAGAAAACATTTTTTATTCCAACACACACCAAGCGAAACAGAAGTTAAGAAAACAAAACATTTTGAACGAAAACTCCGCTGAAAATTCTACACTAGACGACTCGGAAGAAAACTATTATTTGTCGTTTATGAATTGGAGGGGCACCGAATAAAAAAAAAATATTAATATCCCGTTGATTTGTTGTTGGTGGAATTCATGGAAATACGTTTTTTTACATTACGCCTAGGAAAAAAAGGAAAGTTTTTTTGTTTCTTATCTATTTGCTGAAGTTTTTGTTAGTGGAATCAAAAGAGGTAGTCCCCGGTCTTTGGAGTTTGAGCAGTGAGAGTGACGCAGAGTTTTTTCATTTCTTTATTTGCCGATAATTTTCAGACGCTTCTACGGCGGTCTGCTGCCTGCCTGCTAGGACGGCAAATATCGACAGAAACACGCATTTGTTTTTTGCGGGGAGGGAAAGGGGGGAGTTTTTGGGTTTTTTTTATTTGCACATTTTCGGGTCCTTATCTGCTGCCTGCCTTGCTCCGACGTTATCTGTTGTCCAACGCCTTTTCCCTCCATGCGGACACTGTCTAAAAATTACGTAGTTTCTTTCGGTTATGTTATCTGTTATTGTATTTTGTTATTGTTTTCGAAGCTTGTTGCCGTCCGCAATGAAGGAGGATATACATACAATGTTTACATACATAATGAATATATACATACACGATTCATTCGAATCATTCGAAATCAACTTTTCTTCTTTAGGTTCTACCCTAATTTCATTCGTACAAAAACGTATGGAGATCCGGTTTCATTCGAAACTAGTCGGCGTTTAAATTTTTGAGATAAGGAGTAAAATTTCTATTCGAAATGTACTGTACTGCAGTAGAGTATTCAAGGGTATTCGTGTGGTCAAGACATCCCATGCAGACCTCTAGTATACATGTGTATTAGAGTGGTCCTTAGCTATGTATATGGGTAAAAAAATTTTGTGAGATTTTTTTTTCTTACCCCCCAAATTTTTACATATGATAAGAAATTTCTTATTTCTTATAATTTCTCAAAAACTATTTGACCTAGAAGTCTAATTTTTAAAGTATTTTAAAGGTTTGATATTTGTTTTTTAAAAACAGGAAACAGGAAAGATATGTGTTCCCGTTTTTTTTTGAAATTTGTTTTTATGGTTTGAAGTCGCGTTTTTATAAAAACCCCTCGGCGCCTGAATTGGAGAAAATTGCCCATCCCACTAATATGACTTTTTCCTTGTCTCGACTCAACCTACACGTTCTAAACTTTTGATACATCTTATATGGAACGCCCTGGATATATGTCAATACATGCCGACTTTTATTAAGGTTGATTTTAGTCGCATCAGGATAACACCGCCGATAATCTGAAAAATGAATTTTGAATCTGCAAAATGAAATGTTTATTATTTTTTTGAACTCTCAGCAAGAGCTAAAGTAGAAACACTTGCTGTTGTCAATGGCAGTGAGTGTAATTACATTTACGGTACACTTATGCCGTGGTTAAATTTTTAAACTTTGCCTTAAATGCGGCACGAGTTCCCGTTATCCGATTTCGCTAAAAATTGGTACTTATCATTCTTTCATAATTTAGAAGGGTAAGACCAAAAAAAGTCGGAAGTTGAAAAATAAGGACCAGTCTAATGTGTATACTAGTATGTATATACTACATACACTACTATACAGGTAACCCTCCTATAACACGGTAGATACGTTCCTACAAAGCCCCGTGTTGTACAAAACCGTGTTATATGAGACTAGAAGCCAGTATAAAAAGGAGAGTAATGTTCCAAAAGTTATTAAAAAGATTTTTTTAAAATTTCATATAAGTAACTTCATGTTTATTAGAAAACAAAAAAAAATATGCATTCAATTTAGTTTAATATAAGCTTAATTTAATAATTTTATTCGTCATCGCTGCTCAGTACAATTAAACGAGAACGTTTATTTGAACATTCACTTTTTGAACTTTCTTCTGAATTTTGTGCGCCTTCTGTCCGTTTAAAAAAATCTGTAAATTTGCTTTGCTTGCTTGCAAGCTCGTTGTAAATTGTATAATATGGTGATAAGCAATTTTGCAGATCCTTTTTGAATTTTAAGCTTCTTTAAGATTAAGGCTTAAAGAAGTCTTCACTCAAGAAAAATAATTCTTGACCTTCACTTAAAGAATAAACAAGTAAGAGCGGCCTGGCCGAAGCACATATACCCTAAACCAGCATCTTTTGAAGTGCTAAAAAGTGGAAGGATAACACCCACTTTCTTTTTATTTACAGGGACTACATTTTGATCTATTAACTCATATACAACACCACTTTTCCTACCAAACACCTCATTATATGGTATAGTATATAAGTGGGCGTGTCACACCCATTTTTGAGAGTATATTTTAGTCAAAGTTGGTGGACTCGGAAATAAAATTTTAGCTGAAAATTCGCTTTACAAGCTACGAAAATTGAGCTATACGCACGATTGAGTGCATGTTTGCTATAAAAAGTAGGCGTGGCACTGGTCAGATTTTAACCATTTTCAATACCAAACAGCGTTGGATAACAAACAATATTCGTACCAAATTTCATGACGATACCTCCATTCGTTTTCCTGTAATCGTGATTTTACAGTCGGATGGTCGGACAGACGGACGGACAGACGGACAGAGCTAAATCGACTCGGGAGACGATTTTGAGTCAGAATATATATATAGTGGAAGCTCGGTATACGTCTGCTTTGAAATACGTCGAATTCAGAACACGTCCTGTTTTGACGAAAAAACATACGACTAAATTTATGCGGACATTTTTTTTTTTGTTCATATGCACAATCTATGAAAGAGTAGCACTATGACACATTTGACTAGGAATTGGAAGAGATTTGTTTTGCTTCTACTGGTCACAAATGTGAATAGCAAAAGACCAAAAAAACTGTTTTTAATGACGACGACGAAAGTGAGCATGTGAGCTTTTTGTTTAAATAATAAATTCCAATAAGGAAAATGAAAAGAAACAGAAAACTAAAAAAATTACTAAAATCACAATGGAATTTAAACAAGAGATTTTTGAGAAATATGAAGGTGGCATGCGTATTCGGTGCTATAATGCATCACAAAATACTCAAGTTTAATAGGTAAAAATACATCCAGGCATAGTTTATTCAGAAAAAATTCGGGTATTCCCCGAAAAAAGCAGTAAAATTTCGGTTATTCCCATATATTCTGTGTTCATAGTGCATAATGTAATTTTCTAAATAATTCCCCAAAACCCGTGTTATAAGAGGGTTTTGGGGAATTTTTCTTTTCGTGTTAGAGTGAAACCGTGTTGTAAAATACCGTGTTATAGGAGGGTTACCTGTACAATAAACTTACTTTGATAATTCATATCGTAAGCTATTTCTTTCCGAAACTTTTCAATTTGTATTCTACTGGCGTACTCTTAATCTTAGTAAATATATGTATATTGCGCTTCTTGCCTCAATTAACTATACTAATTTTTCCGCGTCAACGTCCATAATAAAGGTCTGCATGAATCGTCTCAAAAGCACTTTCGAGATACACAAAAAGGTTCGAGCATTGACTGCAGATTATCTTTTGACTATTCGAATCGCATGAGACTGAACGAATACTCTGCTGAAAATTGTACACTAGACGACTCGAAAGAAACCAATTATTAGTTGTTTATGAATTGGAGGGGCACCGAATAAAGAAATAATCATATGTCGTTAATTCATTTTTGTTGGTGGAATCCATGGAAATACTTTTTTTTTAGTTTACGCCTTTGGAAAAAAGGGAAGTTTTTGTTTCTTATCTATTTGCTGAAGTTTTTGTTAGTGGAATCGAAAGAGGTAGTCGCCGGTCTTTGGAGTTTGATTCATGGAGCCATGTTATTTGTTATTGTATTTTTTTATTGTTTTCGAAGCCTATTGCCGTCCGCAGTGAAGAAGGTTATATGTACATACAATGTGCACATACCTAATGTCTACACGATTCATTCGAAATTTGAATGAATCATGTTTTCTTTTTTAGGTTCTATCCTAATTTCATTCTTACAAAAACGTTTGGAGATTCGGTTTCATTCGACTCTAGTAGGCGTTTAAATTTTCGAGTTAATGAGTAAAATTTGTATTCGAAATGTACTGTACTGCAGTAGTGTATTCAAGTGTATTCTTGTGTTCGAGACATCCTATCAGACCTCTAGTCCATAACGAGCAAAAATCTTACATAAAACAATTCCCAAAAAGAACGGTATCAAAATTTTGTTTTCGAAAAAAAACTGGCCAGCTGTCGACAACGAAACAAGCTTTCCTGTTTTGTCTTGTCTGTTTTGCTTTGATTTATGCGGTGTGCGTTACGCCATAAGAACGTACGCTACTATCGACTACGGCGCTGGTTTGAAACAAACTTGTTGCGTTCGGCGTGGGTTGGCCGTATGCAAAGCCATGCATTATCGACAACCACTCGTCAGACAAAACAAAACAAGATCATGTTTTTTTGTTTCGCCTTCTTCGGTAAATGCCGCCTCATAAGAAACAAATTGATTTTGCTCGCAGTTTCGTTAAATTTTTCTTTAGTTTGTTAATTTAATTAAAAATCCACTCTTGTTTTATCAAACAGAATAAAACCAAAGAATATACAATATATAGAAGGCGCATCACTCAAAATATTCAATTTTTTGAATCAGATGCGGTCGGTCGGCAGAAAGCGGGTGCAAGCAAAATAAGTGAAAAGAGCGTCACTGCTTTGAAAGTTTATTTTGCCTTTGCTTTAGTTTTCTCCGCTTTTTCTGCTTAGCATTGGTATCATGGCCCGAGCTCTTGCCATTCATGTGAATTACTTCTCTTCTCTCTTCGTTTCCCTCACACTTTCATTGGCTGCGTTCAGGGACAACAAGCTGTGTTGGCTTTTTCTTGTTAGCATAAATCATGTTCTCTGAACGCCTTGCTGAGTCGTTGCACACGAGAAGTAAACAAAACACTGAAAATGAGTGACAGAGAAGAAAGTTCTGAGCAGATCCAGCATACAAATTTTTCGCTTGAAAAAATTGCGACCGCTTTGTTAGCCCTTCTGACCTTTCTACCCCCTCAGACAAAAAACCAGCAAAAATCACACACCGCTTGTTGTCCCTGAACGCAGCCATTGCTTCTCATCAAACGATTTGAACGATTTCTTTCTTCGTTCATGGCCCGAGCCAAATGCATTTCATCACTAACCATACAACATTAGACCACTAATACTGTAAACACAATCACAGCAGCGAGAAGCAACTTCAAGTTAGGGCTGCAAGAAATAGCGTATCGTTTTCAAATGGCAGAGCAGCATCTTCTGGCAGCAAAAAATTGCATATGAGAAAATCAAATGTAAAAATCTCGTTTGTTTACAAACAGCTGTGTAAAACAACAAAAATGCGTTTTGCTGCTGTCAAAATTCGAATTAGCTCGACAGCAAATTGAAGATTCAGCAGCAAGTAAGGGCAGCAAAATGGAAATCAAACTTTTTTCTCGATCTCCATAAGAGCCCATGTAATTTTGACAGTTGAGAAATGAAGTTGCTTCTCGCTGCTGTGATTGTGTTTAATCATAGAGTAAGAAATAACAAGAGGCCGAATCAGCCAAAGTTACTCAAACGGCATCAATGATGCGGGCGGTATGGACGAAGAAACGAAGAAAAGCATAGATGGAAAAATAAACATGGTAGGCGAGAGCACGCAGTTTGAACGATTTCTCTCTCTTTGTTCACGGCCCAAACACTTGCATTTCATTTCAATTACTTGCCCTTTCCTCCGTTTCATTGCGTATTCCAATACATTCTAATGCCAGCACACACACAATACACATGATAAGCAGAAAGCAGGCGATTTGAACGATTTCTTTCTTCGCCATCGCCGAGCCAAATGCATTTCATGCGTACTTCTTACCCTTTCGTCTCTTCATTTTGTTAACAAACAGTTCTTGGTTTGTGTTGGGTAATTTTATGCGTATGCTTTGTATGCTTTGGTCGAGTGTTGGCAAGGTTGTCGGCGCTTGCGCCGCAGCTTACAATTTTTAGAACTAAAAATTTAAAAGCCATTTCAAGATTTCTTTATGTTACAGAAATCTTGAAATGGCTTTTGTGTGATGTGAGAAATTGAAAATTAAAACAATTATAAGATTTTTTTTAAGACTAACGAGATAGTATTTTATGAAAATATTTGAAAGTTTTTTGAAAAATTATTAAATATTATTTATTTGCTTGTGAATAATATTTAATAATTTTTTTTAATTCATATTTATTATATGAAAAATAATAAATTTTTAATAATAAATATTTTATTTTTCATATAATAAATGTGAAATAATAAAATAAAATAATTTTTAATTCATTTATAACACTATGTTATATATTTATATAACACTACATAAATAATTTATTATGTTTGAACGTTTCATATATCCCTTTTTTATTAAATTAGAAGTTTATTGTTATCCAAAATGTTAAAAAGTGTTTTCATTTAATAAAAAAAGTTAACAACGAGGATTAAATTCGGCAATTTTTATTAAAAATTATTTTAATTCATTGTACCGGATAAAAAGCACCGAACATACCGACATTTTTCTTTAATTTTTGAATAAGAAAAATCTCAGTTGCGCTACATTCTTCTTATTGCTAAAAAGGCATTCTTCTCTGTCGTTTTCATATATTGTCGACGTCTAGCGTCGTCAAATCAGAGAAATCAAGAAAAGCCACACAAAGCTCATCGCTTATCCTATATACACACACACGCTAAATGACACACAGCCGATAAATGACACAAACACATGCATTCAAAAGTCTTCTCCCAAAGAATATACAATAAATACATTGTAAATTGTTCTTCTTCTACCCATAGCTAGCCAAAAAAGAACACCTGGCATGGAGACGCGAGAAGAGAACAAAAATGTTTCGGCTGAAAATTTATATGAGAGTCGTCTTCCATATCAAAAACTGCCAATTGCTATGGAGAAGAGAGTGAGAGCTCAAAGTACTCAAAAATGAGTGAGAAATACCGACCATAGAAAAATTTCGTTGTTCAAGATTCGGCCTCTTGTTATTTCTTACTCTATGGTTTAATCATAAAGATGAACCATTCTCGATGGTTCATCAAAGACTCGCTATCAAAGTTGGTTTAATCATAGAGTAAGAAATAACAAGAGGCCGAATCTTGAACAACGAAATTTTTCTATGGTCGGTCCAGTACTGGACCGATTTCTCACTCATTTTTGAGTATTTTGAGCTCTCACTCTCTTCTCCATAGCAATTGGCAGTTTTTAATATGGAAGACGAATCTCATATAAATTTTCAGCCGAAAAATTTTTGTTCTCTTCTCGCGTCTCCATGCCAGGTGTTCTTTTTTTGGCTAGCGATGGGTAGAAGAAGAAGAATTTACAATGTATATATTGTATATTCTTTGGGAGAAGACTTTTGAATGCATGTGTTTGTGTCATTTATCGACTGTGTGTCATTTAGCGTGTGTGTGGGTATATAGGATAAGCGATGAGCTTTGTGTGGCTTTTCTTGATTTCTCTGATTCGACGACGCTAGACGTCGACAATATATGAAAACGACAGAGAAGAATGCCTTTTTAGCAATAAGAAGAATGTAGCGCAACTGAGATTTTTCTTATTCAAAAATTAAAGAAAAATGTCGGTATGTTCGGTGTTTTTTATCCGGTACAATGAATTAAAATAATTTTTAATAAAAGTTGCCGAATGGAATCCTCGTTGTGACCTTTTTTTATTAAATGAAAACACTTTTGAACATTTTGGATAACAATAAACTTTTAATTCAATAAAAAAGGGATATATGAAACGTTCAAACATAACAAATGATGTAGTGTTAAATAAATATATAGTGTTATAAATGAATAAAAAATAATTTTGAAATATAAAATTCCAAAAATTATTAAATATTATTTGCTTATAAATTTTCAAATAAATTTTAAAATAAGATTTCGTTTATCTTAAAAAAATTTTATTATTATTTTAATTTCCAATTTCTCATAAAGAAATTGAAAAGAAATTTCGAAACATAAAGAAAGAAATGGCTTTTCAATTTTTATTTGCCGAAATATCTAGTGCAAGCGCCGACAACCTTGCCAACACACGACCAAAGCGTACACAGACGCGTAAAATTACAAACACAAGCAACAACAACCAAATTTGCAAAAGCGACGAAACGAAAGGGTAAGAAGTAAGCATAAAATCAAAGAATATGTATTGTATAGAAGGCGCATCTCATACAAATTTTCGAACGAAAAATTTTGTTCTGTGGGTCGTACCGGTACGACCCAAGTTTATAAACATTGTTTCTACACATCGTCTTTTTCGCTCAATTTTGACTCAATTTCTTGTAGTCTTGTTAACTTTCCATTGCTATCGTATTTTCTCGTTTTTCGGCAAACGATGGGCATGGGAACTTGTTACTGAAAAACCAACCGCCGTTTATAGGGCTTGGTAGCCTAGAGGCTAGAGTAGCTTACTCGCGTGCAAAAAGCCCTGAGTTCGAACCTGGGTTCGGAAAAGAAAATCGTTCAAATTTATTTTTTCAATTTAAGAATAATTTCACAATTTTTTTACATTTTTCTTGCTTTTGCCTCCATGCCAGGTGTTCTTTTTTTGGCTAACGATGTGTAGAAAAATTTTGAATGGATGTTTTTGTGGCTTTTAGCGTCTGTGTGTCATCGCATGTAGAATGAGCTTTGTGAGCTCTGAGTTGACGACGCTAGACGTCGACAATAGATAAAACGACAGAGAAGAATGCCTTTTTAGCAATAAGAAGAACGTAGCGAACTGCGTTTTTCCTCATTGAAAAATTGGGGGAAAATGTCGGCATGTTCGGTGCGTTCTATGCGGTACAATGGATTAATATAATTTTTGTTAAATGTCGCCGAATTTAATCCTAGTTGTTTACTTTTTTTTTTAAATTAGTGAACATTTGGGGTAACGATAAACTAGTTCATGTTCATACATATAGAAAGAGTCAAATTTAAAAAAATAAGCTTACAAATTTTTAATATTTAAGCTTTTAATAAAGATTAACGAGACAATATTTTACGAAAATATTTAAAAGGTTACAAGCAATAAATACTTGTATTCATTAATTTTTGGAATTTAATTTTTCAAAATAATTTTTTAATTCTTTTTAATGAATACTACAAATATTTTTAAAATATAAAAATTTTAATATAATTTTATATTAAAATATTTTTTAAATATTAATATATTTGTAGTATTTATTAAAAAGAATTATAAAATTTGTTTATAAAATAAAATTCCAAAAATTAATAAATAGGAGTATTTACTGCTTGTAACAAACATTTTCGTAAAATATGATCTCGTTAATCCTTATAAAATTTTCCCATCTTTGTAATTCCCAATTTCTCATATCAAGTAACATACAAAAATCTTGAAATATATTTTCAATTTGCAAAATCAAATCAAAGTTCCAAAAATTTCTAGCTGTGGCCGAAGCGCCGACAACCTTGGCTATGGCTACACACGACCAAAGCATACACAGATGTATAGTCAATTTACCCAACACAAGCAGCAAGAAACTGTACGTCGTCAAAAGCGACGAAACGAAAGGGCAAGAAATTCACTTGAAATGCATTCTACTCGGGCCATGAACGAAGAAATAAGTCGTTCAAATCGCTTTCTTTTTGCTTATCATGTGTTTTGTGTGTATGTTGCAATAGAAGCACCATATAAATTGTTAATAAGCAATGCGTTTGTCGAGCGAAAAGAAGAGAGAGGGGAAGCAATTCACTTGCTTGCAAGAGTGGCAAGAGCTCGGGCCATGAAACATCATGTCCCGAGCTCGGGTCATGATATTCGTCGAGTTTTTGCTTATACTCAAAGAATACATGTTGCTAATACCCCTTCGCCTACCGACCGACCGCATCTGTTGCGAAAAATTGAAAATTTTGAGTGATGCGCCTTCTATATATTGTATATTCTTTGATAAAATGCATTTGGCTCGGCGATGGACGAAGAAAGAAATCGTTCAAATCGCCTGCTTTCTGCTTATCATGTGTATTGGGTGTGTGCGGAATTAGAACGAAGCGGAATACGCAACGAAACAGAGGAAAGGGCAAGTAATTGAAATGAAATGCAAGTGTTCGGGCCGTGAACAAAGAGAGAGAAATCGTTCAAACTGCGTGCTCTCGCCTATCATGTGTATTTTTCCATCTATGCTTCTCTTCGTTTCTTCGTCCATACCGCCCGCATCTTTGATGCCGTTTGAGTAACTTTGGCTGATTCGGCCTCTTGTTATTTCTTACTCTATGGTTTAATCAAAGAATATACAATGTATAGAAGGCGCATCTCATACAAATTTTCGGCCGAAAATTTTTGCTCTGGTGTACGTACCAGTACGTACTTTTGAGTGTTTTTTTGAGTTTCTCCTCATTCTCTCATTTCTTTAATAACTTTGTCTCTTTTGGTCTCAACCTCTCAACCAATTTCCAACTTTTCGTTTTCGTGTTTTCTTCTCGCGTCTTACTCACGACTTCATGCCAGGTGTTCTTTTTTGGCTAACGATGGGTTGAAGAATTGTGAATGCATGTGTTTGTGTCATTTAGCGTCTGTGGGTTTCGTATGTGTAGGATGAGCTTTGTGTGGCTATTCTAGAGTTGGCTGAGTTGACGACGCTAGACGTGACAAGAGATGAAAACGACAGAGGAGAATGTCTTTTTAGCAATTAGAAGAACGTAGCGCATCTGCGTTTTTTCTTATTGAAAAATTGAGGAAAAATGTCGGTATGTTCGATGAATTTTATCCGGTACAAAAAATTGAAATAATTTTTGATAAAAGTACCTGAATTTAATCCTCGGTGTTCACTTTTTTTATTAAGTTAAAAGACTTTTGAACATTTGGGATAACAATAAACTTCTAATTCAATAAAAAAAGGATATATAAATTGTCCAAACATAACAAATGATAAGTGTATTGTTATATAAATATATAGTGTTATAAATAAATTTAAATTTTTTTTAAAAATATGAATTTCAAGAAATTATTAAATATTACTTACAAGCAAATAAATAATATTTAATAATTTTTCAAAAAACTTTCAAATATTTTAATTTTATCAACAATCTTATAATTATTTTAATTTTCAATTTTTCTATCAATTGAAATTTTTGAACAGATAATCAAAAATTTCTAGTTGCAGCCGCAAGCTCCGACAACCTTGCCACCACACAACCAAAGCATACATAGACGTATAAAATTACCTAACACAAGCAGCAAACAACGGCATATCGTCATAAGCGACGAAACGAAAGGGAAAGAAATATACATGAAATGCATTTGGCTCGGGCCAAGAACGAGGAAAGAAATCGTTCAAATCCTTTGATAATAAGCAATGAAATTGTGAGGGAAACGAAGAGAGAAGAGAAGCAATTCACATGAATGGCAAGAGCTCAGGCCATGATGCCAATGCTAAGCAGAAAGAGCGGAGAAAACCAGAGAAAACCAAAGCAAAGGCAAAATAAACTTTCAAAGCAGTGACGCTCTTTTCACTCATTTTGCTTGCACCCGCTTTCTGCCGACCGACCGCATCTGATTCTAAAAATTGAAATTTTTGAGTGATGCGCCTTCTATATATTGTATATTCTTTGGTTTAATGCTTAAAAGTCACTTTTTTCTGGTCCGCAAATCTTTCTGTAGCCTGGGCAACGAGTATAGATAGAAAAGAGATATTATGACTCAAACAGCAACAACATTATATGCGCCATTATTAGCATAAATAACTCATAGCTCTGCCGCTCTCAATGCAGCGCAGCAAGGTGAATGTGGTGTAATTTTTACAGTGCGACATGATATCTTCCATATTAAGGTTGATATTTATACCCTACATCCGACTGGATGAGGGTTTATTCACTTTGTTCTTCCATTTATAACGCATTAAAGTAGACGTGTCAGATATAGAAAAGTATATATATTCTAGCTCAGAATCACCTCCTGAGTCGATTTAGCCCGGTCCGTCCAGTTTCTCATCTTGTAGAGGGAATTTTAAGCTAAAATTTTATTTCTTAATCCACCGTCTTAGGCTAAAATATACTCTAAAAAATGGGCGTGGTCAGCCTATTAGGTAGGGAGTTAATAGATAAAAATTTACTCCCTGTAAATAAAAAGAAAGTAAGTGACACCCGCCCGCTCATTTTTTATTATTGCGACTGATGCGGGTGTAGGGTATATGAGCTTCGACCAGGCCGAAGATAACTAGGTTTGCTTTGTTTCAGAAAATGGTGGGAAGGAATGACAAAGGGAAGGAACCAATGAATAGAACACGCGGCTGCTTGCTCTTCTCCTCTAACGATTTGCAAATCAGTTTTCGTGTTCTATTTTTAGATTCCTATACCACAAACAGTCACGCATGCGCATATGGGTGCTTTTACTATTGCAAGCTTGCACTGGGCCATAGAAAAGGGAATGCACATGTACATTGTCTGCTTAAAAGTAAGAATGAAATTAGCATGTGTGAGAGCAAATTCTAATTTGTGTATATGCTTGCGTGTTGGAACTTTATACATATATGGCAATTTCGTTTGAAAAATAATTTTTTAATTTCGTGAAGATGAAATGACGCTATAAAAATTTAATGATTTAAAAAATTTAAAATTTTTTTTCAATGAAATAATATAAATTTAAAATAGTTAAATATTTATGTACATTTTATAAATTGTTAAAAATATTTTAACTTAATTTTTTATTTTTTTTACTTTTACTTTTTTATTTATATAGACTTGTAAATTAAAGTTAAATTGAATTTTTAAAAAAATAAAATAATTAAAATATAAGTAAAATGTATATTTTAATAACTTTTATACTTTGTATATTTAATAACTAAAATATCCTAATTTAAAAATTAAATCTAAAAAGCATAGAAAACACAGAAATAGCAAAAAGCAGAAAAGCCCAAACAGACAAAAACTTCAAAAACTGAAAAAGCCAGATTTGCCAAAATTCGCAGTCAAAAACTCTGAGCAACAACAAATTTTACTTTCATGTACAAAACACAATAAGCGGAATCGATCGTTTCTTTTACTCCTCATCTGGCATACGATTGCTGCTTCGGACAACTCTTCTTACGCATAATCGTTTATGAAGTAAAATAAATTCACCTCGAATTTCTCTGCTAGCATTAGCACAAGCAGAGCTATCGACTGCATTCTAATAATGGCACATAAAAATCTGACGAGTGCCGAAAATTTTGAGTCATAATATCTCTTTACTATCTATACTCGTTGGCCTGGATCCCACAAAATTCTTTACTCTCATTTTCTCTTTAGGCGAGCATTTGTTTTTGCTTAACCTCCGCGACGGACGGTCAGTTTACTCGTTCTCTCACATGTTTAAAATTTTTCCCTACTCATTTGCACACCTACCGAGTTGTGGGCCGAGCTCGTTATTTGCGTTCGTCATTTCATAGTCGTAATTTGTGTATGTGTCCCTTACTTTTCTTGATTGTGAAGAACAACAAATGTATTTTGTTTTTGTAAGAAGTTACAATGAATTCTTTTGCTTATTGGTATAGTGGTGTTTTGTTTCTTTTCTGCGCATGGGTCAAGGGATAAGTCTTTATGCTTCTGCATTTGGTAAACTTTTAGCATTTTTCGCTGGCTGCCAAATTATTATTTGAACATTTTTAGGATTTTCAAAAGGAGATTTACACCCTTATTCCAAGAGACGATATCGTTCTGAAAATCGTCTTTTTATTTGCAAAACAACAACAAAAAGACGATTTTTGTTTTTGACGATATCGTCTCTTGGAATAAGGGTGTTAGATTTTTGATTCTAAAAGGTCTATAAAATTAACTATAAAAATCTATAAAATTATTGTAAAATTGTAATTACAATAATATTAATTAATTTTTATTGTTATTCCCAATGTTGATAAGTTTTTCAATGTAATAAAAAAGTGAACACCGAGGATTAAATTCGGGTACGTTTATCAAAAATTATTTCAATTTATTGTACCGGATAAAATGCATCGAACATACCGACATTTTTCCTCAATTTTTTAATGAGAAAAAACGCAGTTGCGCTGCGTTCTTTTTATTGCTAAAAAGGCTTTCTCCTCTGTCGTTTTCATCTATTGTCGACGTCTAGCGTCGTCAGCTCAGAGAACTCAAGAATAGCCACACAAAAATCATCGGAAGTACGGTGGCACACAGACGCTAAATGACACAAACACATTCATTAAAAATTCCTCTATACATCGTTAGCCAAAAAAGAACGCCTGGCATGGAGTCGTGAAAAAGACGCGAAAAGAGAACGCGAAAACAAAAAGTTGCAATTTGGTTGAGACCAAAAGAGACAAAGTTATTAAACAAATGAGAGAATGAGAAGAAACTAAAAAAAACACTCAAAAGTGTACGTACCAGTACGTACAACAGAGCAAAAATTTTCGGCCGAAAATTTATATGAGATGCGCCATCTATACATTGTATATTCTTTGATAAAACGTTTTGTCTGATCCGGTGTGGGTTCAGCCTTAAGGCGCCTACAAACAGAATGCGTAAATTTTGTCGGATGCGTACGGTCCCATTGTATTACACAGAATTCAATGGAGCTGTACAGACAGAGAAAAAACGTTGTTTACATACGGAACGACAAAAAATACGGAGTCGGATGCGTTGTGAAAATTTACAAATGTCCTACTGGTGTTAGTGTTTTGTGAGTGTGTGAGTTCAGTTCTACAATTTTTGGAGTTGCCAGAGTTCAGATTACCAGTTATTGTTAGACAGTTGAAAGCTTGAAGGAAAAACTTTCCAAAAAATTTATATTTTCTACAAATATGGCACATTGCTCTCGATAGATAAACAAACACGTTTTTTGTCGCATCGTGTTCTGTTCGTGCACCAAAACGGAGTCCGACAAAATCTTGTTGGAGTACGACAAAATTTACGCATTCTGTTTGTACGCGGCTTTAAGCTGCGTTCAGACAGAACGCGATTTTCGTTACGCGCTGCGGGGCGATTTAATATTGGTGTTCATACAGAACGCGAATCAGTCGCGAATCGATACGAAAGTAACGATAAACGAGGCGAAAACTGCGATGTCCTCGGTTTATTCTACACACCTTCAGTTTAGATAAACGCAAAGATTTTCGGACAGCTATTTACGTGATGTCACATTGATAAGCTGCGCAGATTACACCAGTAGGACATTTTGTAAATTTTCACAACACAACGCGAAAAACTAGTCGTCGCGATAGTAACCAACGCTTTGTGGCGGTTTGCAACATTGAAACCCAAGCAATCAAATAGTATCGCAATGTAAACTAAATACGATACGTTGTTGGCTTAATAATTTTGTAAATATTCGTGTGTGGTTCGATCGGCGTCGCTATCGCGCTCGCGTAGCTATTAATTTACGGCGCCCACATTTCGGGCGCCCAATTCATTTTTATGTCATTATAAACAAAAGCGAAGCCTTGTGCTATCGCGCTGACAGCGAGTCGGCTTAGCTACCCGACTCCTTGGCAGTGCGCACAACTTACGCTGTCCGATGCATGCTAGCGCTGGCATGATATCGGACTCTATAAATTCGTAGAAAAACTAAAAATGACATTGTAACAATGTCAACAATAGTGTACGCTACCGTGGCGGTCCTGATCGTGGGAGCGCTTTACTTCGCGCTGAAGTATTTGCTGCGCTGGCTATTTTGGCATTCCCTTTGGGATATGCTTTCGTAGCCAGCAAAGACTAAGAACAAAAACCGTCGGCAATGCTTAACGAAATGCGTCAACTAGGAGGCGCCAAAGTGCATCATCAGATGCTCGAGAATTTGTGGCTAGGGCGACTCCCATCGCGTGTGCGTGAAATTCTACAAGTGTCCAACGACGATTTGGACCGAAAAGCGGCACTCGCGGATAAGATCATGGAAGTTGGTGATCAACGCTCGCGCCAAGCTCTCGCAATCGCTCCGTCACCTAGTGTTACCGAAAAGCGACTTAATCGCCTCGAGGACCAGCTATACGAGTTGAAGAATCCACGCATACGCTCTAACGTCGGTCGTGCACGTTCTACAAGTCGCGCGGTTACACAATATGCACCTGTTGAGGAGATGCCTCAGGACGATCTCATTCCGCCGTTCAGGAATCGCGGGCGTTCCAATTATTCGCGATACCAGTTTCCGCCGCGTTTTGCAACACGTAGCAAGTCGGTTAATCGCCTGGGGGCTTCAAACCCGTCCGGTAACCATATCGGAATGCAAGGCTGGTGCTGGTACCACAAAGAGTTCGGCAAGGACGCAAATAATTGCCGCGTGCCATGCACCTTTAAAAAATCAAAAAACTAAGTGTGCAGCCACCTCTACCGAGCGACATAGGTGGCAATAGTACTATATGTCGCTTATACGTCACGGATGAGGCTAAGCGTCAACAATATCTAATCGACACCGGAGCTGACGTATCCGTGATTCCTCCATCCCAAAGTGAAACAAAAAACAGCCCTCACAGTGTCAAACTTTTCGCCGCGAAATGTTCGCAAATAACGACATACGGCTCAAAAAAAGTCAAACTAAGCCTGGGCCTTAAACGAAATTTTCTGTGGGAGTTCATAATAGCAAACGTCAAGACGCCCCTCATCGGCGCAGACTTTTTACGATATTTCGGTATAATGGTGGATCTTAAAAACAACCGCCTCATCGACGACATAACGAAGGTGGACGCCAAGGGTATAGTTGCACAAGGTAAGAGTAACGTATTCACTTACGATCTATCCAGTCCGTTCGCCAATCTGCTGTCCGAATTCGCGGATATTACTGTCTTAAACCCGACAGGCGGGACCAGAAGTGCTAAAGTTACCCACATTTCGTAACGAAAGGTCCCCCTGTCCACGCACGGCCGCGACGCCTCTCACCGGAGAAACTGGAAGCGGCTAAAGCGGAATTCAGTTTTCTACTTGAAAGGGGAATTTGCGAACCCTCAGACAGCAACTGGGCCAGCCCGTTGCACATGGTCAAGAAGCCCGACGGCTCATGGCGGCCATGCGGAGACTACCGTGCTCTAAATGAAATAACGTTACCAGACAGGTACCCCATTCCTTATGTACAGGATTTTACGCATATCCTTCACGGAAAAAAAGTCTTTTCGACATTAGATTTGCAACGGGCATACCACCAGATACCTATCGAACAGTCCGATATCCCGAAAACAGCAATCATTACGCCTTTTAGGGTTATTTCAGTTCAAATTTATGACGTTCGGCTTAAGAAACGCCGCCCAATCATTTCAACGCTACATTAATAAAGTTTTAGCGCCCGTGTCGCATTGCGAACACCAGCAACATTTGCGACAGGTTTTCGAACTGTTGAGAGAGAACGCCCTGGCTATCAACGTCGCCAAATGCGAACTAGGAAAGACTGAAGTGAAATTCCTGGGCCATGTAGTAAATAAGGACGGAATTAGACCACTGGACGAGAAGGTTCAAGCTATACGCCAATTCCCTAAGCCTAAAGTGGCACGTGATTTAAAAAAGTTTTTAGGCATGATTAATTTTTATCGCCGCTTCATTCCGAACGCAGTTTCGGCCCAAATGACCCTGCAAGGCATGATCATCGGAAATAAAAAGAACGATACGACGCCGCTCAAATGGAGTGAGCAAACGTCACAAGCTTTCGAAACTTGTAAGAACGATTTGGCCAACGCGACGCTTTTGTATCACCCAGCTCCAAACGCCGAGCTATTCCTGTGTGCGGATGCGTCAGACTACGCGGTCGGCGCTGTTCTGCAACAACGCGTTGAGAACCCCATGCAACCCCTGGGTTTTTACTCTAAGAAGCTTAATGACGCACAGTACAGTACGTGCGATCGGGAACTACTGGCCGTCTACCAAGCAGTAAAGTTTTTCATGATCGAAGGAAGATCATTCGTAATTTTCACTGACCACAAACCACTGACGTTTGCCTTTAAGCAAAATTTAGACAAAGCGTCACCGAGGCAAGCTAGGCATCTAGATTTTATCGGCCAGTTTTCCACCGACATTCGTCATCTTCTAGGGAAGAATAACGACTTAGCTGATACCCTGTCACGAGTGCAGGGTGTAGCAGAAGTCATCGACTTCGAGGAAATTTCAATAGCTCAGGAAAAAGACAGCGAGCTCGAAGGTTTCCTCCAATTAAGCGACAGCAGTTCTTTAAAACTAAAAAAATTGAAGTTACCGGGCGTCACGAGGGCAATCATATGCGACACAGCGCATGACTTAGTACGCCCTTACATACCCCCGCCTTTCAGACAAAAAATATTGAGTAAAATTCACGGAATCGCTCATCCTGGTGTTAAGGCGTCGCTCAAACTCCTTCAAGAAAGGTTCGTTTGGCCTAACATGCGGAACGATGTACGACAGTTCGTCAAAAACTGTGTACCCTGTCAGCGAACTAAAGTAACAAAACACAACAAAACGGCGATAAATTTTTACGACAAGCCAGACGAGCGATTTGAACACATTAACATTGACTTGGTCGGGCCTCTTCCGCCTTCAAACGGAAACCAGTACTGCCTCACGATCATCGATCGTTTCACCAGGTGGCCTGAAGCAATTCCGCTTCCTAACATGACAGCTGAGACGGTTGCACAGAACTTGATCTCCGGCTGGATTGCTCGTTTCGGCGTTCCAGTTCGCATCACCACCGATTTGGGCCGGCAATTCGAGTCCGATGTTTTCCAGCAGCTCAACAAGTTATTAGGTATAAAACATTTTCGTACTACTCCTTATCATCCCCAGGCTAACGGTTTGATCAAGAGATGGCATCGTACGCTAAAAGCAGCTATAACGTGCCACGAGACAGACGATTGGAGCACAGCATTACCAATCGTACTACTGGGTCTTCGCTCCGCCCTGAAGGAAGACATCGAAGCATCGCCAGCAGAACTAGTGTACGGAACTACATTAAAGTTGCCAGGCGAGTTCCTCACACCCTCTTCAAACAAAGCAGAAGAAACCGAATTCGTGAAACGACTTCGACGCCACATGAAGCGACTAACGCCCTATCAAACCAGCCATCATTGCAGCCCGAAAGTATTCGTCCATCGAGAGATGGATACATGCTCACATGTATTCATTCGCGCAGACAAGGTTCAGCGACCCCTGCAGCCCCGCTTCGACGGCCCTTATGAAGTAATCGCTCGAGGCCCAAAATACTTCACAGTGCGGGTAAAAGGACGAGCGACTAAAATATCGATCGACAGGTTGAAACCAGCTTTTGTGGCAGCACCCAATAAGGACCTGTCCAGCGCTCCTCCCATCCCCCCGGCCCGACCTTCTTCAGACAATCCCACCAAGGCACCGACGTACCGTACAAGGAGTGGAAGAAACGTGCATTTTCCGGCGCAGTTGAGAGGTTTCGCGTCTTAAACGCTAGGGGGGGAGTATTGTGGCGGTTTTCAACATTGAAACCCAAGCAATCAAATAGTATCGCAATGTAAACTAAATACAATACGTTGTTGGCTTAATAATTTTGTAAATATTCGTGTATGGTTCGATCGGCGTCGCTATCGCGCTCGCGTAGCTATTAATTTACGGCGCCCATATTTCGGTCGCCCAATTCATTTTTATGTCATTATAAACAAAAGCGAAGCCTTGTGCTATCGCGCTGACAGCGAGTCGGCTTAGCTACCCGACTCCTTGGCAGTGCGCACAACTTACGCTGTCCGATGCATGGCATGATGCTGGCATGATATCGGACTCTATAAATTCGTAGAAAAACTCGTAAAATTACATTGTAACAATGTCAACAACAGTGTACGCTACAGTGGCGGTCCTGATCGTGGGAGGACTTTACTTCGCGCTGAAGTATTTGCTGCGCTGGCTATTTTGGCATTCCCTTTGGGATATGCTTTCGTAGCCAGCAAAGACTAAGAACAAAAAGCCTTCGCTTTCGCGACATCGGGCGTTTAAGTTGAGTTTTACAATATCATTTGCCACACATGGATTACCTTCGTCCTTTATAAACGAAAACTCTCGACTTGGTTCATAGTAACTTTTTAAATTTCCATTTGTAAATATATCATTTTCTCCAATAAAATAAAACATCACAAACTACAGGAAGTGTTTTTATATGTGCAGTGACATCCATAGCTTTTTCTGTCTCAATAGCTTATTGGAGTCCCGTGCATTACAACCGGGTGAAAAAACGGCCCGCAGCGGGTAGCGAAAATCGCCTGAACTTAATCTGTCTGAGCGCAGCTTTGGTTAGTTGGTGTTTACATGAACATCGAAATGTTCTCCAGCGTAAAAATAAGATCAGCTTTTTCTTCATTCTGTCAAGTCAAGAAGCAACTCGAATTTACTTTGCGCTTGAGAGCGATTTCGACGCTAATATAAATTTGTTCTCAGCTCGCATCACCTGACAGGACACAACGAGTGGATTTTGAATTAAATCAACGAACTAAAGAAAAATTAAACGAAGCGAGTAAAATCAATTTAACGATTAGTACTTAAGAATCTTAGAACGGAAAAGAATGAAGCTCGATAAATAACAGAAGATAGCGCTCAGTTTAAGAAAAATAATGATATATTTTGTGTATATTTTTTTTTTTGTTAAAAAACATTTTATCTGCAAACAAATTTGTGGCAAAAAGCAGTAACCCCTTATTTTTAAATTTGCTATTTCGAGGAAATAAGTTTTTAACCCTCACAAGCTCAGTATTTACCCACATAAACATCGCTTCTTTGAAATTGGCATATTTGCGCATGCGTTTTTTAAAAATTAGAAACATATTTACTTTTGACAAGTGACTCCAATTTTTTTTTTGAATTTTTTCTTAGTTCTCTTAGTCCTGACCCCAACAAGCCAAAAAAAATGTCGCTCTACCTTCGGGGCGGGGCTGCAGTCCTTTAAAATTTGAAAAATACCACTCAATATCCATAAAACTATAAGATATTCAGATTATATTAGTACCTTTGGAAAGCTAATAAAAGTAGCATTAATATATATATAAAATAACATTTAATCGAAATGTACACAGTTTTGAAAATAAACGCAAGCTTTTTAGTACTTTTTTCCTATTCAACATTTTTTTTTACGATAAATATGTAATTTGTCGGCAATATTTTTCATTAGCCACGGGACACGGAATGCAAACTGTCGCCAATCGAACATTGTGAGGGACAGGTCCTGCAGGTTGTCGTGCTAGCAACCAAAAATTTCAAATTAAAAAATTGCTAGCAACAAAAAATTTCAATTAAACTTGTTATTATTGTACATGATGTTTCAATTATATTTAAATTTTTTGTCGTTTGTTGACTTTCGGTTGATAAAGTTGATTGACCAAAAAAATATAAAATATAACATATCAACTCCTGTAGCTTGTTTCTGTAACTCAATCGAAAAGATTTTCGATTCCCGTGACGTCAGTTCGATTCGATTTTCGACTGCTCATAAGTAGTAGAAAAAGTCAGTCGAATCCTTTCTATTCGTTTCTATAAGATTGGAATTGAAATAAAAGTCAATCGAAAATTTTGATAGCTAGAATATTTTCCTATTTCGATTGCTTTTTTACAGAAACAGTCGGATAAAAAATGACGTCAAAATGACGTATAATCGAAAAAACTAACTCTTTTCTATTGAAAAGAGCGATCGAAAAGAGTTACAGAAACGAGCTTCTGTGAAGTTGGCATCCTGCGAATTGGCATATTAACTGAGTTAACAGAGCTCTGTTAATAACAGGGGCGAATATGTTAACAACAGAGGTTTAACAGAGAAAGTTAACAGAAACCTTTATTTAACAGAAACTTAACTTAACTTAAATATAGGGGGTTATTCCTGAAAGCCCGGGCCTTTAACTCCCATGAATTCTTCTCGATTTTGCTTTGTTATTTTCCATTGTTGTTGTTGTTTACCAGCAAACACCCGAAAATGAACAAAGCATAATTGAGAAGAATTCATGGGAGTTAAAGGCCCGGGCGTTCAGGAATAACCCCCATAGTCTTGAGTTACCAGAAACAAGCAATAGAGGTCTCTTACTTAACAGAAATTATTGACAGATTTTATTAATTGTACAATCAATCACTGTAATAACATGCAGTCAACATTTTTCTAGTTTCTCGTTATTTTGGAAATATATCTAGAAATATGTAAATTTAATTTACAAACAAAATATGCATAAAAAAATAAAATAATATTAAAAGTTTAATAATAATATTAATAAATTATTTAATAATTAAAATTACGATAATGATGATGGATAATATTACCATCGAATACATATAATGATAATGATGATGATTATAATGATAATGATGATGATTATAATGATAATGATGATGGTTATAATTAAAATAATGATTATAATGATAATGATGAATATAATTATGATAATTATGATGAAAATGATGATGATGATGCTGGTGATGATAAAAATGATGTTGATCATAATGATGCTGATAATAATATGATACTGAAAATGCTGACGATAATGATGATGATGGATAATATTACCATCGAAGACATATAATGATAATGATGATGATTATAATAATAATGATGATGATTATAATGATAATGATAATGGTTATAATGACAATGATGATTATAATGATAATAATGATGATGATAATGATAATGATGAATATAATTATGATAATTATGATTAAAATGATGATGATGACGCTGGAGAAATTATTGATTCTGTGTTTTCAGGAATTTAGGTACATAGTTTATAGTTTGGATAAAATGATTACGCCTACCGAAGGAATGAAAAGTTATTTTTTAAACGCGGGGTTCCACGTTAATTTTTTCTTAATTCGATGGTGACTTTTCAGTATAATTTATATCAATTATAATTTTTTACTATTAATTTTTTTATGTAATAAAAATAAATTGATTTTGTTTTATAAATGTATAATATGGATTTATGGATTATTACCTTTTTGCATTGTACGGTTTTTGGGGGAAAATATTTAGACTTTTTCATCTGCCACAATTTTTTAAAGTTGTGGCATATATTTTTTTTATATGATTTTTTGCGCGGTTTTATAAAGAAGGTATCTACCGTGTAAAAAACAGTTGGGTGTATATTATTTTAAAAATATCATTATAAATTGTATTTTACGCAAGCGTCTTATAAAATAGCAATAAAACCCAAAAACGCACAGTTTCTTCTCTATAAAAACTACAAATATAATTTATGCGGGTTGCCACCTATTTACATGTCTTCCAGGCATTCTTACGAATCGAATCTTTATCAATTTTCTTTCCCTGCAATTTCTGCAATATACACAGGATGTTGAAGCCAATCTGTTAACAGAGGTCACAGTTTCTCCTCTATAAATACTAAAAATATAATTTATGCGTGTTGCCACCTATTTACATGTCTTCCAGGCATTCTTACGAATCAATAGAGACCACTTTTATCAATTTCCTTTGTGGAAACCTTTGGACAACCTTTGTCCATTTTAAATCCTACATTTTACTAAAATATGCACAGGCTACTGAAGCCAATCTGTTAACAGAGGTCACAGTTTCTCCTCTATAAAAACTGGAAGTAGAAGTATTGGAAGTGGAAGTATTTATAAGAATATAGGGTATGAGCGATTCGGCAAAAGGTACTAGTGCAACAGCGTGTAAAGCCAGTGACATCTGTCATCAAAATATTTCATACAAAACTATTGAAACCGAAGTATTAAAAAGTCAGGGATGTTTTTAAAGAAAAAATTTTACAAATAAAAAATATGTAAAGGGTTTTCCAATAAGAGGTGTAATTTTGAATAGCCCGCTATTTCGGTAGCTGTCACTTTTGAAGCTGTTATTTTTGACATTTGACAAGTAGAAACTACGCCATTACTAAAAATGGAACGATACACGCTGCAACAACGCATTGAAATTATTGAAATTCACTACAAAAATGGTGAAAATTTTGCAGTAACAGTTCGCAAAACTAAAGCATTTTTGGGTTGTCGTGAAGCACCTTGTCGGACCGCAATACAGAAATTGGTGGAAAAATTCGAGCTGTTGGGACAAGTTAGTGATGTGAAGAATAAAACCCGTGCACGTCGCTCAAGAATAACTGAGAATATTGCTGCTGTAGCCCAAAGTGTTGAGAAAAACCCAGGTTTGTCCATTCCTCGTCGTTCTTTGGAATTGGGCATTCCACAAACGTCATTACACCGTATTTTGCATAAAGACTTGGGTCTTAAGGCTTATAAAGTTCAGTTAACACAAGAACTAAAGCCGGCCGATCATCAACAACATCGTGTCTTTGCTGATTGGGTCCTTGAAATGCATGAAAATTATCCGGAATTCCATCGAAAAATCATTTTGACTTATGAGGCCCATTTCCACCTCGGTGGCTACGTCAACAAGCAAAATTGTCGCATCTGGGGCTCGGAAAACCCAAGAGTAATTGTTGAGAAGCTTCTCCATCCTCAACGTGTGACTGTTTGGTGCGGTTTATGGTCCGGCGGGGTCATTGGACCTTACTTTTTCGAAAATGAGGTTGGATCAACAGTTACGGTGAATGGATTGCGCTATCGAGAGATGATGAATGATTTTTTCACACAACCTTCGAAACCATTGATCTCTCCTCTCGAAGAGGTGATCACAATTGGCCACCGAGATCTTGTGATTTAACACCTTGCGACTTCTTCCTTTGGGGTCACGTGAAAGATAAGGTCTACGCCAACAGCCCAGCGTCGATTCAAGACCACAAAGGTGGAATTCCACAAAGGTGGAATTCGTGAGGCTATCGAGGACATAGGGCAGCCACTTTGCGATTTGGTTATGGAAAATTTCCTGAAAAGGATATGGTCCTATAAGCGTGGTCGTGGTGGCCATTTGGCTGATGTTGTTTTTCATTATTAACGGCATACCTTCCTCTTTATTATGAAATAAACATGCGATTATTTATCTAAAAAAATGGCATTTTTCTTTGAATATCAAAATTACACCTTTTATTGGAAAACCCTTTATTATTATTAATTAATTAATTAATGTAGTTAATTAATTATTATTAATTAAATAAAAACAACAGCGACCTGGCCAAAGCTTATATACCATACCCTACACCCGTATCTGTCGAGATGACGATAAAAAGTGGGCGGGTGACGCCCACTGCAGATAGTAAATTTTGATATATTAACTCATTTACAACAGCGATTTTCTCAACAAACACCTCATTATATGGTATGGTATACCAGTGGGCGTGTCACGCATTATTTTTTAGAATATTTTGAAAATAATATTCGTGGCAAATCTCAAAGTTGAGCTAAAAGCACGGGAAAATTCATATTTTCTATAAGAAGTAGGCGTGGAACTGAACCGATTTTCTCCATTTCAATACCAAACAGCCTATGGTGACAAAGAATATTCGTACAAAATTTTATGGCGTTAGCTCTATTCGTTCTCCCGTAATCGTGATTTCCACAGACAGACAGACGGACGGACATGGCTAAATAGACTCAGGAATTGATTCTGAGCCAGAATATATATACTTTTCTATACCTGCCACGCCTCCTTTAATGCGATACAAACGGAAGCACAAAGTGAATATACCCTCATCCCACTTGAGAGATATAAATACAGTGCACGCGCAGTAGTGTGAACTAATTAAAACCAAGCGGGTTCACAGTTTCGAATTTGTTCACTTTTGCGAATGTCAAAATTTAAGGCAAAACATATCCCCATTTTATCCTAGGTATGCATTTTAAAATGAAAATTTACATTTATGAAATCAAATTTAATTTTATTCAAAAAAGAACCAAATACAGAAATATATTTATTAAAAAATGTTTAAGTATTCATTTCACAAGAATGAAACGCGTAGTGTACCTACTCAAAAAAATCAGTAATTGTTTTCTGCTTTTTCTTTTAATAACAAAACCTTTTTGGAGCTCATAGCAAAAAACAAACCGTCCCGTGCCCGAACTAAGTGCGTATGAATTAATTCGTATGACCTGAGCACGCGTGAACGTGTAATTTTTAAGCTAAACACGCACATTTCGCAACAATACGGAATTCCCCGAATTAAAAAATTCGAAAATTTCATGTATTTATGTATTTTCAATATGTAAGCATTCATATAAATATGTTTCATATTGTTAATCTTTTAGAGCTTTCAAGACTTGTTCACTCTTTAGAGTAGTCAATGCAAAATAAAAAGTATTCGTATTTTGGGGTGTTCATATTTTACGGTGTTCACACTACTGCGCGTGCACTGTATTACATGTGTAGGATTTTCTTATTAAGGGTGTAAAATGTTATTATATTTTTATAATATTTCAAAAATATTATACCGTTGTATTGCAAATTGCAAATAATTTTACCATTAGAACACCTATTAAAGCTATTAAACCTATTAAAGCTTACATAGAAAACTAAATTTTATAGGCCTTTACAATTTTATAGCTGGAAATAAAGTTCAGAGAACCTCCCACCTTTTGTGATTATAACATCTTTTTAAATAACTTTCATTCACTCACAAACCCTTGACTAAAAACTGTGTGTAAGAGTAACATTTTGGGTGTGAAATTTTAGGTAGTAAAAATGGATGGATATTGGGATTTATATTTTAATTTATTATTCAAAAGATTGTTCAATAGGTCTCCAGTTTAATATTTCTTGGTAAAAGTTTCTATTCTTCTAATATTTTAAAGTTGTTCCCGATTTTTATTTTTCTTAAAACTTAATGGAACTATATTATTGCAATCCTAAGAGGATTTTTTGTGAATGTGCATAAGTAAAAATTAACTTGCGGTCATTGCAAAAACAACATAAGTCATATTTTTCGATTTGGACTCAAAATTCTGTTAGTACGTACATCTAAAACAAGTACATATAAAGTCTAAAAAAATTTTCAAAAAATATATGAGTCAATATATGTATATATTTTTTTTGCAATGACCGAGGGTGATCCAATTCGAGTTTCATATATTGGCAACGCTGTAAATTAGGCACTTGTCGTTATTGGGACGTGTTTTTCATATCTACCATTAGTTTGAAACTACACATTTACGAACTGGATCACTTAACCCCCATCCAACGCATTAAAATTATTCAATTATTCTATAGGAATAACAATTCTGTACAAACAGTGTTTACGGAAACAGTATGGTCAATTTTATCGTCCTACCGAGCAAACAATTCGCAACGTAGTAAACAAATTTGAGGACACTGGAAGCAGTGGAGATAGGGTGAGCTCTGTGCATCATCGTGGCGTATGTTCAGCCAAGAATATTGCTGCTGTGGGTGATAATGTGGTTCAAGACCCAGAATTATCGATACGTCGCCGTTCCTAGATTTTGAACCTGTCGTATGGTTCCCTTTGGCGCATTTTGCATAAGGACTTGCTCCTTCACCCGTATAAAATTCAGCTAGTGCAGAAATTGAAGTCCAGAGATCATGGACAGCGAAAAATTTACGCAGGTTGGGTGTTACAGCAGCAAGAAAAAGTGCTGGTGACATCAACTGGCCTCCAAGATCATGCGATTTAACGCCAATGGATTTTTTCTGTGGGGTTTCTTAAAAAGTCGTGTGTACGCCAATAAACCTGCAACGTTGGAGCAGCTAAAATCCAACATTCGTCATGTTATAGCCGAGATATCCCCCGAAACTATCGAAAAAGTCTTCAAAAATTACCTCGAAAGAATGCGCTATTGCAGAAGTTCCAGAGGCGGCCATTTACCCGAAATTATATTCCATAACTAATGAATAACTATAAATATTCGATTAATAAAAAAATATAGAATTAATGCTATATTTTGTGTGTTGTTTTTTAAATATAAAATAGGAAACAGGAATTCGATCACCCTTTATAAACATTTCTTATTTTTTACTAGTTACGTATGAGATATGCTTATGTACGAGTATATGAAATGAAATCGCTAAAACGAGAACATATATTCGTCATATTCAATATATTCCTCGTTATTTGCTGATGCGTAGAATAACTAATAGAGGGCGCTGAGAAACGCATGGTCTCTAATACCGAGTGGAATTAACACCCTTATTCCAAGAGACGATATCGTCCCAAAAATCGTCTTTTTATATGGAAAACAACAACAACAAGTAAGAGCGTTAACTTCGACCTGGCCGAAGCTCATATACCCTACACCCGCATCTGTCGAAGTGATGATAAAAATTTGGAGGGCGACACCCACTTTTATTTAATTTACAGATAGTAAATTTTGATATATTAACTCATTTACAATACCGATTTTCTCAACAAACACCTCATTCTATGGTATGGTATACCAGTGGGCGTGTCACGCCCATTTTTTGTGAGATAACTTCCACCAATACGGTAAACACGGCAATAAAACTTGAGCTTTAGATCCGAACTACAAGCTGAGAAATTCAGTTCTCAAATTTTATTTCATTAATATTATTAAAAAAAGTAGGCGTGGCAATGGTTAGATTTTCTCTATTTTCGATATAAAAGAGCATTAAATGGAAGAGAATATTCGTATCAACTTTTATGACGATACTTCTACTCGTTATCCTGTAATCGTAATTTTTGTAACAAGTGGGCGGACCACGCCCATTTCAGGGATTATATTTTAGTCTGAGACGGTGGGCTCGCGAATAAAATTTTAGCTTAAAATTCACTCTACAAGCTGAGAAATTAAACTATAAGCACGGATTAATGCATATTTTCTATAAAAAGTAGGCGTGGAACTGGTCCGATTTACCCCATTTTCAATACCAAACAGCATAGGACAATAAAGAATATTTATACCAAATTTCATGACGATACCTCTATTCGTTCTCCTGTAATCGTGATTTCCACAGACGGACGGACGGACAGACAGACGGACGGACATGGCTAAATCGAATCAGGAGGTGATTCTGAGCCAGAATATATATACTTTTCTATACCTGCCACGCCTGCTTTAATGCGTTACAAACGGAAGGACAAAGTGAATATACCCTCATCCCTTCGGGTGTAGGGTATTAAAAGACGATTTTTGTTTTTAGAGTTTATATTATTTTGGTATATTATTGTAACAAAATAATGTATTTTTGGCTTTCATTATTTTGTTACTTAATTTTTATTGTATTTAAAAAATTATTTACGCTTAATTAAATCTAACCTACTATCTCTTATCTTAACAATTGATAAACGTACTCGTACTTTATCAGCAAGGACGCCATTTTAATGATTTAGCGTTGAGTACTCGGTTAAACGAAGGAAGCCATCAGAGATGATAAGATGCGAGTCGTTACTACTGCATGCACATTAGAGAGCTGCATGGGACGGACGTCTCTAAGGCTTGTTCAGGAAGTCTTGAATGTTTCAGGGGTTGTTTGAAATTGCTTTCAAATCAAGCCGTGACTTTCGGAAGCACTGCTGAAAACATTACCACATATGATTCTAATAGTCACGGCTTGATTCGAAATCAAATGGAAGCACTGCATCAACCCAAAAATGTTGCTATGTCAGTTTTGAATCATTCGACTGTACCAGCGTTCTTTGCATGGAAACACTGAGTATTTATTTTTAGAGAACCCTTAATAAAAAAATTACATTAAATTTGTTTGATATCTTCGAACTTGTCTCCGAATATTAATTTTTTTGTAATTTTTTCCATTGCACTTACTACTACACTCAGAAAAAAACAGCAACGTAAAATTAAATATTTTTTTTTTGATTTTAAGTGGCTAGTTATTTACAAGAAATACTTTAAAATGAATAGAAATATTTAAAATCGAATATGAAATACTTTGTTTATTAAAATAAAAATGCTGCAACTTTAAAATAAAATATGTTCAATATAGTTTTTAGTTCCATACTTTAAATTCAGTTCCCAGCACTTCAATTTTAAGTCGGACGCTTTTATTCTGGAATTTAATGTGTTGCGTATTTAAATTAAAATTGTAAAATTTGAATTGAAGTGAAGTGAAGTGAAGTACGTACATAAAAGTCAGTTCGGTCTTTGTCGTCAAAGTTAATAAATGTGTTGTAAAAAATTCTAATAAGCAATGGAGTATGTGAATGCTTTTTGCGACGCTAATGAATTAGAACCGGGAACCTTTATTGTTTTGCAAAACGGTGAATCTGATAGTGAAGTAAAATATGACATCGAGTAAAATCAGTCATTTTATGTTCTAATAAAAAATTCTTCTGCAGTTTCGTTTTGGTATAATCTTATCAAGTCATGCCTTGCTCATAACACACGGAAAAAATTACGCATCAAGGGTTCAAAAAGGTTAGGTTAGCCTATTAATTATATGACCCGGGAAGCGCCTAAAGCCGTAATTGAGTTAAAGAACTAGGGCATGCCATTCTGTCGCACGCCTGAAGGTAAAATCTAACAACGATTATTTGGAGGCCAAAGCTTACAGTTTGGAAAAAGAGGGCAAGCACATATGTACATGTTGTGCTGTGGCTGACAGGTGAACTTGAGTCTGAAGCACTTAGAACTTAGTTATATAAGTAATAATAATTTCATTCTAGAACTACTGGTCACTGCCTGCTACATACCCTTTATGGGCAGTTGCTTAAATGCGATTGTAATCATTTGTATTTCATAGAGTACTCTGGATTTGATCTTTGAAGACAACGAGTGCCGCGGTGTCCTCGCTCGATGTCTAGAAGATAGCAGATGGTTATTCGCAATGGGCTGCCTTGCCAGGATTTGGAATCTGTGCAGTTTCACCCGACGAGAATATATGGCGCAAGCTGCTTGATCGTGGAGGGTTGCCGTGGCGAGGGTGATGTTGGTGCTCATAAAAACCCTGCGCTCTTGCAATTTCATCGTTTACCTCCGAAACAACTGGCTGAGCGTTTACCTGCTATTTCAGAGACAGCGCTCATTTTTGCCGGAGTCGATCTGACGCGTGATCCTATACCAGTACTTTCTACAGTACATTACAACATGGGTGGCATATAACCATATAACCAATACTCTATAAAAATAATTGTTATATAACTTTTGTTATATATGTTTTTGTAACTAATAAAATAATTGTAAATAATATTTGATTTAATGCATTTCATGATTGAATTAAGGTTTATTTCTGTTTAGGTCAAAGATTCCGCATTTTAATTCATTAGTTGAAAATTATTCAATTCAAAGTTGATATTTTTTAATATTACTACGTTTTCCTTTAAAATATATTTTAAATACTTTCCATTTTGAATTGAATAATTTCTCTGTTGACTGTAAATCACTCCGATTTCTATTTGAAATTAAGTGGTTTAATTTGATTTTACGTTGTTTTTCTTCTGAGTGTACATTGTAGCAAACAAAAATTGACAGAAAGAAAAAAACTACAA
The DNA here is from genome assembly GCA_949752815.1 of Conops quadrifasciatus. Classification (NCBI taxonomy): domain Eukaryota; kingdom Metazoa; phylum Arthropoda; class Insecta; order Diptera; family Conopidae; genus Conops; species Conops quadrifasciatus. The sequence goes on along the minus strand of OX457078.1, from coordinate 27,548,719 downwards.
CTAACTAGTAGCAAACAAAATTGACAGAAAACAACAACAACAATAATTATGCTCGTAGTTTGGTTCTATTTGTTTTTTAAGGTACAGAAAGTTTATTACCTAAGCGATTATGACTAATCAGAGCTGGGGAAAATCAATTCTATTCTAATTCTAAGTGAATTTCTCAGTAATTAGGACTTTGGAGTAAAGTCCCACTTGAGCAAAAGAGAAAAACCCCCGTGTAACCACTTAGGAGGGCCGCCACCCACCCCTCACCGTTTTAAAAATCCGTTTCGCGATATTTCCTATCGATTGGTGCAAAAAAAATTTTGGGTAAAAAAATCACCGTGTAACCACTTTGAGGTTAAAGTAATTTTTTGTCAAAAAATTTGACTTCGGTCGGAAAAAAAGATCGGGTTGGGGTACGTGCTTTCTCATATCCATAAAACAACAAGTAAATAAAAAATCGTATACTCGTTGATAAACGTCAGTGACATTTTGCCCGCAAATTAATAAGAACAGAGAGTTAAGAGAGCTCTGTTGAATTCGCAGGATGCTAAGATTCTAAATTCGCAGGATGCTAACTTCACATATCAAACCAAATATATTATAATAAAGGTAAGTAAAAATGTTGAAACCATATAATTCTCTAATTAATTTATTAATTTACAATAATTTTTTGATCCCAAACTGTTAAAGTTCGAATTATAAATACACTGTATCCATATACATATATGTACTTGTAGTGTTTTGAGCAAAGGAACATTGTATATTTGTTTCTACAAATTTATTGTACAGAAAATATTTTTTCATTTCTCAATAAAAACTCTCTGCTATTAGGTTATGGGCCTTACATATATTAGTTTCAATTAGTTTTACTGAAATTTTTTTTTTTCTTCATTTAAATGGCGAGCTCCGGCAACTGGCCCCAGCTAGAAAAGCTGCGTGGACGTGAGAATTATGTCTCATGGGCATTTGCAATGCAGACCGTTCTGGAAATGGAAGAACTGTGGACTATAGTAGAAGTCAGCAAAAGCTACGATGAACTTTCTGTAGTAGAACGAAAACAGAGCGTTAAAGCTCGTGGACGAATTGTATTGGCTCTTGGAGGAGAAAATTTTGTTCACGTACAAGATACGAAAACAGCGTATGAAGTCTGGATGAAGTTAAAGGCTATGTTTGAAGATCTCAGGTCTTGCGAGACGATGCAGTCTCTTAAATCAGCTCACCAACATTAAGCTTGCAAACTGCGCAAGCATAACTACGTAAATGGAATTATTTCTACAGCAAATAAACTGAATGCGATCAACTTTCCACTAAGTGAAGAATGGATTGGATCACTTCTGCTCGCGGGATTACCAGATGAATATCGACCAATGATAATGTGTCTACAAAGCTGTGGCGCAGAAATTACTGGAGACTTTGTAAAAGCAAAGTTATTGCAAGACGTGCGTGAAGATTCCAACGGGACAGTAGCGTTCTATGGAAGAAAAAAGTTCGAAGGCAAAGGACCGAGATGTTATGCATGCAATGGCTTTGGGCATATTTCAAGAAACTGTCGGAAATCACAACAAAACAAGTCAAAAACACAGCAACGAACATTTTATTCAGCGTTTAGTGCAGCAAGAGTAGATGTAGAAGCATGGTATCTGGACAGTGGTGCATCAGCGCACATGTCAAGAAGATCAGACTGGATGAGTAGTTATGAAAAATGAAAATCACAGGTAAAGGAAAAGGTATGGTTGAGATATATTGTTGTAACGGTACTTCAAAAATCAGCATAAGAAATGTTTTGTTTGTTCCTGATTTGGCTACAAATCTATTATCGGTCAGTGAAATTGTTCGTAAAGGGTATAAAGTTGTCTTTAATGCTGGAAAATGCAATATACTTGATCAAAAGAACGATTTAGTAGCAACAGCGAAAGAGACAAATGGAATGTTTAAAGTACTCTTTAACAACAAAACATATGAGAATGCAATGATAGCTACAAATACAAAAAGCTATGAATTATGCCATCAACGAATGGGACATTTAAATACAGTCAGTCTAATGTTACTCAGGAATGGTATGGTAAATGGTGTTTACTTTACACCGGAGAAGAAACCAATAATATGCATACCATGTGCAAAAGGAAAGCAGCACAGGAATAAATTTTCAAAGGAGATGCATTTTGTAAGTAGAAAACTCGAATTAGTTCATTCGGACATACATATGTGGACCAATGGAAATTGTATCTAATGGTGGTAATAGATATATGCTAACTTTTATTGATGACTTTTCTCGTAAAGTATTTGTATATTTTCTAAAATCTAAGACAGGAGTATACTCAACTTTCTTAAAATTCAAGACTTTCGCTGAAAAACAAACTGGTTGTCAAATAAAAACTTTTCGATCTGACAATGGAACAGAGTTTATCAATAAAGATATGAAAACATCGATGGAAAAAATTGGTATACGTCATCAGACAACTGTTGCCTGCAACCCTGAACAAAACGGAGTTGCGGAACGCATGAACAGGACTTTAGTTGAAAAAGCAAGGTGCATGCTGGCACAATTTGGACTAAGCAAGTCATTTTGGCCAGAAGCTGTATCGACAGCGTCATACTTGGTGAACAGATCCCCTCACAAAAATGTGACATGCATACCTGAAGAGTTGTGGACTGGTAAGAAACAAGATTTATCTAATTTACGAGTTTTTGGTTGTATTGCGATAGTCATGTTCCAAAAGAAAAACGGAAGAAGTGGGACTTCAAATCCGAAAAATGTGTTTTTCTAGGATATCCTGAAAATTCTAAAGGTTATCGTTTTTAAAATCTTGAAACAAGAAAGATTTTTCTGAGTCGTGACGCAATTTTTATGGAAGACACATTTTGTACTAAATTATCTAAAGAAAATAACAACTATAGTAAATCAATATCATGGGATCTAAACGATCTAGATCATAATTTTAAGCCTGTATATAATCATGATATAGTTGAGGAAAGCGTTCAATCTGTAGATGAAAACGGGATATCTACCTCGAATAATGCAAATGAAGCTGTTGATAATTTAAACGATTCATTTTCATCTGCTTGCGGCGATGGAAATGAAGTGGGGGATGAAAACATCATTCATAATTCAGATATAATTCAATCTATCGAAGAAGAACAGATTCAACGTCGTCATTCCGAAGAATTAGAAATAGATTCTTCGGAATGAAGAAGATATAGAAATTATTGAAAATTTTGTAGAAGAACCCATACTTCGTCGATCTGAAAGATTAAGAGATAGAAATATTAACTGCATGTGCAACATGACAGTAGTAGATGACGATCCACAAACAGTTGAAGAGGCTATGGATAGTACAGATAGAGAAAAGTGGCAAATAGCAATGAAAGAAGAGTTTGAATCTTTGAAGGAAGATGATACTTGGAATTTAGTAGACTTACCAAATAATAAAAAGGCAATCAAATGCAAATGGGTATTTAAAACCAAACGAGAAGGTAATGGAAGTATACGTCATAAAGCAAGATTAGTTGTAAAAGGATGTAGTCAACATAAGGGCATCGACTATGACGAAACATATTCACCAGTAGTAAGATATACATACATCAATTCGATATTTACTTGCTTTATCTATCACCTACGATATGCAAATTGATCAAATGGATGCAATTACTGCATTCCTACAAAGTGATCTACACGGGGAAGTTTACATGCAGCAACCTGAAATGTTTGTTGAGAGCAATAATGCAAGCAAAGTATGCAAACTTAAAAGAGCTTTATATGGCTTGAAACAAGCAAGTTTAGCTTGGAACCTAAAATTAGATAAAGAACTTAAACTGTTTGGTTTGAAACGTTCAGAAGTAGATCCTTGTGTATATTACAAGATAAACGGCAATGAAAGGATTTATGTCGCAATATATGTTGACGATATGCTAATATTTACAAACAATGTTAAAAGTAATTTAGAATTAAAAAAACATTTATCTACCAAATTTAAAATGAAAGATTTAGGTGAGGCAAAATTCTGTCTAGGTATGAAAATTGAGAAGCATTATGACAAGATAAGTCTAAGCCAAGAACAGTATATTGATAATATACTGAAACGTTTTGGATGGAAGAATGTAAACCTTTACATACACCACTGGATCCGCATACCAAACTTACTAAAGAAATGTCTCCCAAAAATGATGTTGAAAAGGAGAAAATGTTAAGAAATTCCTTACAAAGAAGCAATTGGAAGCTTGTTGTTTGCTGCGCAATATACAAGACCAGATATATGCCAAGCGGTAAACCATTTAAGTAAATTTTGCAATAATCCGGGACAAGGTCATTGGCTTGGAGTTAAGCGAATTTTTCGATATTTGCAAGGAACGAGAAGTATAAAATTGGAATTTGTAAAGAATGGTTCGGACAAAATAATACTCCGATGCAGATTGGGCAGCAGATGAAGACGAAAGGAGATCAGTCACTGGCTACGTTTTTTTGTTGAAAAATGGAGCTATATCATGGAACAGCAAGAGACAACCAACAGTAGCATTATCATCCACTGAAGCAGAATATATGGCCATGTCTGCGGCAACACAGGAAGCATTGTGGTTAAGATCCCTTGACAAAGAATTGCGAAGCATTGAAGATACTATCAGCATTTGTGACAACAGAAGTACTCTTCATCTAGCAACAACTAATGGCTATCACGCAAGGTCGAAGCATATAGATGTACGTTACCACTTTATCAGGGAAAGATCTGAAAATCACGATGTAGCGTTTCTTGGAATTGGAACTGATGACCAGACAGCAGACATTCTTACTAAAGGATTATTTCGAGATAAACATCAACATCATAGTAAAAATATGGGTCTGTCTTTTGTATAATTCGAGTGGGGGTGTTAAAGTTCGAATTATAAATACACTGTATCCATATATACTTGTAATGTTTTGAGCAAAGAAACATTGTATATTTGTTTCTACAAATTTATAGTACAGAAAATATTTTTTCACTTCTCAATAAAAGCTCTCTGCTATCACAAACAGATGGACTTCAATTCGCATTTTAAAAAAAATGGAGGAGAAAATAGAAATGATTCTTCAACGTCGGGAGGTCTTAGCTAGCATTTTTGCAGAACACAATATTTTATTACGCCACGATTTAGGAATATTAAATTCATCTGAAACCGAGTTCCCTATTAATTCCGAAGAGAAACTAAGTAAACTCGAAGAAGACCTTGCTGGAGAAAAAAGAGAGGCTATAGTAAGTTTTAGCAAAGTATTTATATAGTTTATTATAGTATTTTATTATATATACAATATAAAATAATAGAATTTAAAGACAATACAGTACATAATTTAAAGAGAATTACGCAAAATTGTCATAATAATAAATTCATCTTTATACAACAAATTTATAGGTTTGCAGTTCACTTCAGCCGAAGTAAAAGAAAATTCAGTATCCTCTATTTCTTTTATTATGTAAATTCCTTCATCTCTTGAAGGAACAGGTATTTCAAAGAGGTTTTCAGTTTTTATAATTTCTTTTTCATTTAAAAAGCCATTTTGCGAACGAGTTTTTTTTACGAAAATTCCATTTTTTAGTAAACAATAATTATTCGAAAACTTTGCACTGTAACGAGTTTTTTTCTTTGGCTGAGGTATGCTCAGCCGCTCCAGGGTTCATGATGAAGGGATCTCGAAACCCTTCGTTTACTGGTTCACTACCGCTTCCGAATTCCGCACGATCGACAAGTTCGTCGATCAGTTCACTGACCACCTTTCGGTAGTTCAGCTCGGACGGTATATTGGTGATTTTTCTTATTCTAAATACAATTGTTCGGAGCTAGTGCCCGTGGCAGAGGGCCACTTACAATAGCTTGTCTAAAATTATGAATGGGTCGGTCGACTGAAAGTCGTTTTACAATAACAGGTTGTGTTCGCATAAAACAAATGCTTTACAGGCAATATTCCAAGAGACAGGCAAAGTGCCCGACGACTGACGGTCGTTTACAAATTCGGGTAGTGCTTTGCATGAAAAATGCTTTACAGGTAATATTCTAAGAGACAGGCAAAGTGCCCGACGACTGACGGTCGTTTACAAATTCGGGTAGTGTTTGCATGAAAAATGCTTTACAGGTAATATTCTAAGAGACAGGCAAAGTGCCCGACGACTGACGGTCGTTTACAAATTCGGGTAGTGCTTTGCATGAAAAATGCTTTACAGGTAATATTCTAAGAGACAGGCAAAGTGCCCGACGACTGACGGTCGTTTACAAATTCGGGTAGTGTTTGCATGAAAAATGCTTTACAGGTAATATTCTAAGAGACAGGCAAAGTGCCTGACGACTGACGGTCGTTCACAAATTCGGGTAATGTAAGATAACAAGGATGCCACCACTGTGGTGGTAATAAAATGCGCCACCAGTGTGGTCGCAAAAATAGAGATGATGAGCCACTAGTGTGGTCGTGAAAAATAATATAGTAAGATGAGCCACTAGCGTGGTCGCAACAAAAAATAATATAGAAAAGATGAGCCACTTGCGTGGTCGCAACAAAAAAAATAATATAGGAAAGATGAGCCACTTGCGTGGTCGCAACAAAAAAAATAATATAGGAAAGATGAGCCACTAGCGTGGTCGCAGCGAAACAAAAATACCAATGTATTTGGGCAATGCCCAGGAAATCAGTCACAAAGACGATATTTCCTTTTCAAAAAGAATAAGTTGATGAAGAACCTGTGCTGTGTTTTAGTATACTCTACTTACGTCAGCAAAGGCTAACTTTGGAGTGTCGCTTGTCGTATTAAGAGCATTTCTGTTCACAAACCGGTTGTGAATTATATCGCGCTGGTTCAAGAAAATTAAAAATGTATCGTGATATTTTTATATATAAAGATGTCTTTCACGTATATTGTATGTGTATGTATGTTTGTTTGTATTCTGTTTGTTGTTGTTGTTCCGTTCTTTCATTTTTCTTCTTATTCTTGCTTATTATTATATATATATATTTTTTTTCCAAATAATGTTTCCAATTGTATTGGTAATTAGAAAAAATTTGTTTTATTTTATTTTTAAAAAATAATTTGGAGCGACGCTTTGGAGCGTCGTTACACTCCATCCTTGCTAAGGCGGGGAGAGAGAAAAAATAAAAAATGGGAATGGAAGCGACTTTTGCAGGAGCGATTTTAGGCGCTTACTGAAGACGTGGGTATGTTTTTTTTTTTTTCAAATCTTTAATGTGTACTTTTAACCCTTCTGTCAGTAACTAGGTCTGGCCAGACCTTTTCCATTTTCAAGAAGGTTTTTTTTAAAATTAATATCGTAGCTACGTTGACTAAACTTTCTGACTTTGTCGGCGTACATTTTTTCTATAGTTCGATGTGGAAAAAAATTTAAGAAACAAGTTTTTAAGGAGAAAACACGTTTTTTCTACAGCAACCCCTAGAATCAACGGAATAGGTCTGGCCAGACCTTGCGACATTTTCCTACATATCATATGAAAAAATATTGTTATAATTCATTGAAAACAATATTTTTCGTCGTAATTAGCTTCGTCTCTCAGATAATTATTTCTTTTTTATAGCACCGTTATAAATAATATATTTTTTAGGGTTTCCCCCTAAATTTTTGAACTTACTAACCGCAGTTTCTCGCTATAGCGCTTGTACGTCATTGGGCTGCTTGCAAATTTTTTATAAACTGGTGCCAAATTTTTGAAACTCTGGGTAATAGCTTTTTAGTTCAAAAGGGTATATAATGAAGGTGAAAACATTATTATTGTCATTGAGAAAAAGTAAGTTGAAACTGTTAGAATCAATCTTTTTACTTCTTTATGGCTTGTAATGGCTGAAGATCTACAGCTATTCAATTGGCGGCGAATGAACGAAGAAGAAAGAGAGAAATATCTTAGAAGATTTGTGGAAGTAGCAGCAGAGACTTCTTTCTCACTTTGACGATTTTAGTAAGGACTATTAGTGGGGATCGATTGAGATTGAGGAAAACGATAACAATAACGATATGCTGAAGAAGCTGCAAACGATCGAGTTTTACTGTCAACGATTCATTACGACACGGAAGTGGTTGAAAAAAAAGACCACAACCTCCTATAATAAATATATAGGAGGAGTTGGACGCAATGTTAAGAAAATACACTTGACAAGCGGAGAGATGGCCACTGGCATTTTCCGATGTATTAGACGTTCCAGGAATGGCATCATACATCTCTATATACATATAAAAATGAAAGTCCTGACTGACTCATCAACGCCCAGGCTAAACGCTTGGACCTAGAAAGCTAAAATTTTGCAAAGACGTTTCCTTTATGATGTATACAAGCACTAAGAAGGAATATTTCGAAATTCGACCCCTAAGGTGATAAAAAGGGGTTGCAAAATTTGTATGAGGAATATTTTATTTGTGGTCAGATTTGCTTGAAACTTGGTCTTAATACTCTTTGGTATAATTAATCAAATACATATTTCGGCATTTTTCAAAATTCAACCCCTGAAGGGGTGAAAACGGGTTGCAACGTTTGTATGAGGAATATTTCATTTGTGGTCGAAAGCAACACACGCTTCCTAACCATTTAACTAAAATGAACCACAGCAACGCGGGGACGGGTACATCTAGTAATTTATAAAAACGTGAATGACAACAATGAAAATAACGTAATTTATTTTCGTCCAAAATATCTGTATTCTCTGATTAAGGAGCTGGTGACACTTCAGATCGAAGTAAGGATGAAAAATCCAAGGATAATAGTAGTGTTCGCTGTTAGAAATGGTATGGGATCCTTCTTCGGAGTACCAATAGGAAGTAGAATATCTCAACCGAGTAGCTGTAAAACAACTACGGTTCGAAAATCGCGTGCATATGTCATAGAATATGCATATTGTCATAGAATATGTAGAACGAATGACAAAATTCAAAAAATAACATGATCTTCCCTGCAATGTGTGCGAATATCCTGTTTGTTTGCATCATAGCACTAAGATATTTAAATGTAGTACATTTTTTAGTCAATAACATACTATATAATAGCTACATTTATGTAAAACAATTATTAAAAACAAAAAAGACTTAATAACATTTTTAAAATAATCAAAAAACTTCAATTATTTCACTAAATTCCGGTTATTTTCATACAAATCGTATGTAGGTCCAGCCAGACCTATTCCATTGATATGAAGGTTTTAAAATAGCCATTGACAGAAGGGTTAATGACGACTTTTTTTTTTTTTTTTGTTTTGGTTGATGCACATCGCGGAGTAGAACTATGTTTGATGAAACAAACGGTTGGGTAGGGAAGGGTCCTATATATTTAGGAGCCAGTTTTTCGGGAAAATTCTTTGCTGCAGAGGATAGCACATAGTTTTTCTTCAGTACCATACTGCCTAGTTCCGGTTTCCAGGGCCTGCGGTGTAGGTTGTAATACTTCTTTTGTTGTTGGGTGGCTTGTTGATTCCGTTGACGAGCCTTTTCGTATAATCTGCGAAAATCAAGTTTTTTCGGAGATTCTTGAGTCAGTGGTTGTGCCGGGGTGAGGGGTGGAGTAGAATTTCTACCAAAATTTAAGTCGGCAGGTGGACTGGTCTTAGATTTATATTGGGCGCACATCATACAGGCTTGTACGTGGTTTCGAATGTCAGCGTACATATTCGGCCAGAAAAAATATTGCCGAGCTCTTCGTAGTGTTTTCTTATAACCCAGATGACCGGCAGCCGCTTGGTCATGTACTTCATGCAGGATCTCTTTTACTTTGTTGTTTGGTATGCATAGTAACCAATGCTGTTGGGTTCCCTTGGGTTGGTTTCTCTTTTTATAAAGTTGTTGGTTGTATATGTGAAACCCGGGATGCTGGGTTGGGTGATTTTGTAATTCTCGTAATTGTTGTTCATACCAGTCAATAGTTTGTGTTTGGAAGCACTGTTCTTCTTTGCAACATTTTTTTATAATAGCTTCGTGTTTAGTTATCATCTGTAAATGGTGTGGATCTTCAGTGGCTTGAATATTAATGTTTCTGCCAGCAATGTTGAGCTTGCAATTTAGTTTAGGAAGCAAATCCATTCCTATAATGATGTCTTCTGATAACCCTGGTAGGTAGTAGACCTGATGGTGAATTGCAAGCGAGTCGATTTGGAGAGTGGCATAATAGCTTTGATTAATGATAACTTGCTTGTTATTGGCTAGAGCTAAAAGTTGTTCTTGCTTTATTGCTGGTGTTTTTCTTCCTTTTAAGTAATGATTCAAGGAATTCCCAATAAATGACAGAGAAGCGCCAGTATCCACCATGGCATTGACGGTTCGACCGTTACATTTGATTTTTATCCGGAACATTCTGGTTCTATTTTCGGTCCTTTCTGTTGGAGGGACAGTGATTCCTCGACACTGGCAATTCTTCGACAGGACTCCGGTTTTCCCACAATAGGAACAGAATAGCCGTCGTCTTCGTTGACAGTTGTTTCGAGTGTGTCCAGGTTGTTTGCAGGTCCAACAGTGGGTACTGCGAGAGTAGTGTTGAATTGACACCCAATTGGAGACGTGTGGTCGTTGTGTCCGTGCTTCTTCACCTCGGATTTGTTCGTATTCGTCTGTTTGAATCGTCAGTGAATCTAAATTGTTGAAATCGTTGCGTCTTATATATAAACGATATTCGGGACGCAAAGCTTCTGTCTGTTTGGTTTTCTCGGCTTAACCTGGGATGTTGTCTTATTAAAGCCATCATACTCATAATATAATCTTTGGCTCTTTCTCGTCCACCCTGTCGTCGACGTATAATTTCTTCCTCCAGGCGTTGTAGATGGCGTGGTGGTAGGAAAAACTGGTAAGCGGCGTCTTTGAATTGAGTCCAGGTGGTGACTTCTCCTCTCTTGTACCGCCACCAATCTCTGCTCCGTTCACGCAACAATTCATTTAAAGGTAGGAGTAACTGGTCATGACGAATATAATAGCAGTCTGCTAGTTCCTCAAGATTTTCGATGAATTCTAGGATGGACCGCGTTCCGTTGAAGTGGAGGTTCCACTTTCGGACGGTGTTCATTACGTCACATTCGGTTGAGTTGCTGGCTGCTGATGGTTGAGGAGCAACCAACGGTGGTATACTAAATCTAGTCTCGCTAATTGAGTTTTCGGTTTTTGGAAGATCCTCTGTTGACTTCCTATTGCGTCGTTCTTTCATGACGTTGCTGAACCGTTGTCGCATATCTTTTACCGTTCCTTCGGCTGATAAGCCTAACAGCGACATCTGCGCTTCCAGCTCTTCTTTCTTGAGCTTATAAATAAAATTAAGGTTATCGGGAAGGCCGTCTTCCTTTGTTAATTCTAGGTGGGGTGAACCGCTTCGTGAGGAAGACGGTCCCTGCTCGGGCGCCATTTGTAACGAGTTTTTTTCTTTGGCTTAGGTATGCTCAGCAGCTCCAGGGTTCATGATGAAGGGATCTCGAAACCCTCCGTTTACTGGTTCACTACCGCTTCCGAATTCCGCACGATCGACAAGTTCGTCGATCAGTTCACTGACCACCTTTCGGTAGTTCAGCTCGGACGGTATATTGGTGATTTTTCTTATTCTAAATACAATTGTTCGGAGCTAGTGCCCGTGGCAGAGGGCCACTTACAATAGCTTGTCTAAAATTATGAATGGGTCGGTCGACTGAAAGTCGTTTTACAATAACAGGTTGTGTTCGCATTAAACAAATGCTTTACAGGTAATATTCCAAGAGACAGGCGAAGTGCCCGACGACTGACGGTCGTTTACAAATTCGGGTAGTGCTTTGCATGAAAAATGCTTTACAGGTAATATTCTAAGAGACAGGCAAAGTGCCCGACGACTGGCGATCGTTTACAAATTCGGGTAGTGTTTGCATGAAAAATGCTTTACAGGTAATATTCTAAGAGACAGGCAAAGTGCCCGACGACTGACGGTCGTTTACAAATTCGGGTAGTGCTTTGCATGAAAAATGCTTTACAGGTAATATTCTAAGAGACAGGCAAAGTGCCCGACGACTGACGGTCGTTTACAAATTCGGGTAGTGTTTGCATGAAAAATGCTTTACAGGTAATATTCTAAGAGACAGGCAAAGTGCCTGACGACTGACGGTCGTTCACAAATTCGGGTAATGTAAGATAACAAGGATGCCACCACTGTGGTGGTAATAAAATGCGCCCCCAGTGTGGTCGCAAAAATAGAGATGATGAGCCACTAGTGTGGTCGCGAAAAATAATATAGAAAGATGAGCCACTAGCGTGGTCGCAACAAAAAATAATATAGAAGAGATGAGCCACTTGCGTGGTCGCAACAAAAAACAAGTAAGAGCGTTAACTTCGGCCTGGCCGAACCTCATATACCCTACACCCGTATCTGTCCAAGTGACGATAAAAAGTAGGCGGGTGACGCCCACTTTCATTTCATTTACATATAGTAAATTTTGATATAGTAACTCATTTTTACAGCATCGTTTTTCTCAACAAACACCTCATTATATGGTATGGTATACCGGTGGGCGTGTCACGCCCATTTTATGTGAGATAACTTTTTACTTTATTATAATTTTTTAGAACATTTTAGGAGAAGAGAAGAGAATGCGAGAATCGTGGCAAATCTCAAGACTATATTTCCATTTGTTCTTCTCTTACCGTGATTTTTGTCACCAGTGGGCGTACCACGCCCATTTTTAAGAGTGTATTTAAGTTTGACACCATGGACTCGGGAATGAAATTTTAGCTTTAAACTCGCTCTACAAGCTGAGAAATTGAGCTAAAAGCAAGGAAAAATTCATATTTTCTATAAAAAGTAGGCGTGGCACTGGACCGATTTTCTCCATTTTCAATACCAAACAGCCTATGGTGACAAGGAATATTCGTAATTTTATGGCGTTAGCTCTATTCGTTCTCCCGTAATCGTGATTTCTACAGACAGACAGACAGACAGACAGACAGACGGACGGACATGGCTAAATCGACTCAGGAGGTGATTCTGAGCCAGAATATATATACTTTTCTATACCTGCCACGCCTCCTTTAATGCGTTACAAACGGAAGAACAAAGTGAATATACCCTCATCCCTTTGGGTGTAGGGTATAAAAATAATATAGGAAAGATGAGCCACTAGCGTGGTCGCAGCGAAACAAAAATACCAATGTATTTGGGCAATGCCCAGGAAATCAGTCACAAAGACGATATTTCCTTTTCAAAAAGAATAAGATGATGAAGAACCTGTGCTGTGTTTTAGTATACTCTACTTACATCAGCAAAGACTAACTTTGGAGTGTCGCTTGTCGTATTAAGAGCATTTCTGTTCACAAACCGGTTGTGAATTATATCGCGCTGGTTCATGAAAATTAAAAATGCATCGTGGCATTTTTATATATAAAGATGTCTTTCACGTATATTGTATGTGTATGTATGTTTGTTTGTTATTCTGTTTGTTGTTGTTGTTCCGTTCTTTCATTTTTCTTCTTATTCTTGCTTATTATGATATATATATATTTTTTTTTAAATAATTTTTCCAATTGTATTGGTAATGAGAAAAAATTTATTTTATTTTATTTTTAAAAAATAATTTGGAGCGACGCTTTGGAGCGTCGTTACAGCACTTAAATAGCAATCCGCTCCATTTAAATTGACCACTATTCCATGTTTTCTATTGCATCTAATAGTTTCCGTTTGTTTAATAATCTATTTTGAATAATACTTATTTCGTATTATTTCGTTCCAGAATTTTATTCGGTTTTTTAATAGATTTCTTTAAATGTGGAAAAAATTTTCAAATGGATATGCAGAAAATTTAGATAGAGGTCCAAAATTACGAGCACAATCACTCAAATGTAGTAGATTGTGTACATTATATGTCAGCGATTTTTGGCCATATATACTAGGGAAAAATTCTACAAAATCATGTAACATATTTTCTGCAGTAGTTAAATTATTGAGGTAATTGTAAGGTGTATTAAAAAGTCTACAAGCGCTATGCAATATAAGGATATGGTAACACATATCATCATTCAATGAATCCTTCAGAACTACTGCACCCGTATAAAGCAGAAACTGACGATATTCAATAGCTTTCCATTTACTAAGCTGTTCCAAAGGCCTTGGGTTCCTTCCGAATTCTTTGGGAATATGTCTTCTTAGCGCAAAAAGCCTGTCAGACATTACGGTTTTTTCATTCTGCTTTAATTTACTTACGATCAATTTTAACATTTTCCTGATTACACCGAGATCCACCAAATGCATCGGATCCAAACGAAATTGAGAAATCATGTTAAAGCCTAAAGTTTCTAAATCCGAAATATACTGCTGAAATCTTTTCGCATGATGATTTTGATCCAGTCTTCTTCTAAAACTTTCATTAGTTCTTAACTCCCGAACTTTGCTTTCAAACACTGTAACGCCTTCAACCGTTCTGACTACTTGAAGACATTTGCTGCATCCATGGAAGGAATTGTGACCAACGCTACCTGCTAAAAAAGCTCGAGCAAGCACATCGCAAATGAAAGCGCGCATAACTACAGGAATTTTGATTTGATTAACACAGCATATCCATTTTTAACAATTCAAATTCCGAAAAAAAGTCGTGAAGGTACGAATTTATGCAAGCTGGGTTTCCTACTCCACAATATACACCAATAATAAATAAGCCGTCCAAGGCAATGTTAACTGTTTTACCCAAAATTGGCATTAATCCGGTCCCACTGCTTTTAAAGAGCGGCAATTCGTCAATGTCTATATCAAGCTCTATTTTAGATACGTCTAAAAGATTTGTACCAAGTTTGAGCAACTGCCTGGTTAATCCAAAATGATAATATTTGCCAACGCCCACACTTCGTACTGTAATTTTGACGAGTCTTTTACGAAGCATTTTCCTGCTGGGTCCTGGTACATTGATTCCTTCTATGTATGAAGCAGCTCGTCTGTAAATTTTCGGCCTAAGTATAATTGCTTCTAATTTTTCTTCAAGTGTTGGACGATTTATGACACTATTTGAAGTAGGAATTTTCTTTATACACCGTACCGATTGCTCAACAAATGGTATACTTAAACAGCGAACATCGATATTTGATGATGAAATTTTGTGATTAATGTGACTGTGACGTAATCTTTGCAAATATTTAACTTTTTGCTGCGAAATTTTTTGATGAATCTTGCGTTAATTAAATAGCTTCTTATTTTTAAAATTTTTATACTGTTTAATCAATGAGCTGACGTAGTTGAAATTTTAACAAATTTTGAGCAGAAATACCAGAGATCTCTGATAAATACTTTTTCCTTTCAATATTACAAACTACTTTTAAAATTCACTTCTCCAACATCTCTTTCAGGTAGGTGTAATGAAACGAATTCTTTCGGGAAGAATTAGGGGGAATGGAGAGAATTTTAGGAAAGAATATAAAAATGTCGCACAATTACGACGGGACCAAGGGCAAGAGCTGCCTAAAAACTTACACAAATTTCTTGAATGCGCTCTATATAGCATCGAGAGCACAAGGAGGAACCTACGGGGACTTCGTCGCACAGCTGCGTCCGGAATTAAAAAGAATTAAAAATAGATGCAACAAGAAAGTATATAGAGAAAAAGAACAAATAAAACTTTTTAAAATTAATAACACTTGCTTCTGTTTAATTCGATCCTGTAAAATAAATTTTAAAACACGGTATGGAATGAAAAATTTTTTTATATAGAATGATATAAAAACTATTTAAAAAACGAAAATATATTTTTTCTGCCTCAAAATGGGCTAACCACAAAGTTGGAAACACCAGTGGCAGAACCACACGTTCTGAGCTATGCTTGAATTTGCTGGTCTCTAGCTTATCGGGAAGCTAGTAAATTCTTTAGATAGATGAAAGTTGAAATAAATATATAAACCTTACTTACAGAGAAAACGCATTTTTAAATGTAAGTATAAACTACCAATTTAGAATTTTACTACTATGAATACTTTTAATAATGCGAACGTACTGAGTTTGCACCGTTGGGTCTTTTAAGCTAAGGTGGTAGTTACCATAGATCGTGGTATTGTTGTTGTAAAGTGGAAACAAAATTTAATATGCGATTTGTTTGTGTGGTGTATTAAGCATTATGAATGAAACAAATTTAAATGAAATAGTTAGAATATTTAATTGTGAGGGAGATGGGTCAATTACAAGGGACATTATAAAAATTAGCTTGCATATTTCAGTCTTTTTTTCAGTTTAGCGATGTAGGCGGAAAATTTTGAAGAAAAATCGAAAATCTCCAGGTGGACCACGTCAATAAATTGGTTCTATATTTATATCATCGTTACATTCTTTTTAAGTCTAAACGTACTATACGTAAACAATATCCGTGGCTGACCCACGAGGTTAAGCTCTTAATCGCGAAACGCGAGGCACTTTATCTTAGGTGGAAGCGATATAAGTGCTCCATCTTATATGCTGAATATAAACGAACTCGTAATGCTGTAGCTTCCCTCATCTGTCGCAACAAAAGATCCTTTTATGAAGGGAGGTTTGGTTTGCAAAACAAGAGCAGTACTTTTTGGAAAAATGTTCGTCAGATTTTCATAGGCAAAAATATATCATCACTACCGGACAACATTAATCTCGACGAGCTAAATAATAAATTTCTCCAACCGTCGTCCAATCTGGCTTGTGCCATCCTAAATATTAAATCTAAAGCATTGGGTGCAGATGGTCTACATCCAGTTTTTATTAAAATGCTTCTCCCAGTTATTCTCCCACATATTACGCACATATTCAATTCTATTATTACGACGTCTTGTTTCCCTTCTGCATGGAAAGTTTCAAAAGTGATTCCAATTCCTAAATCGCAAGAGAATGCCGAGTATCGTCCTATTGTTATACTTCCTTTTCTCAGTAAGGTATTCGAGACAATTGCTAGCAAGCAAATGAGGCATTTTTTCGAGACGAAAAAACTCTTTATTAAGTATCAATCTGTGTTTAGAGCAAACTATAGTTGTACCACGGCCCTAATTAAGGTATGTGAGGATATTCGGGTAGACTTGGATAGTAGAATGAATGGTTTACTTGTGTTTTTAGACTTCTCCAAAGCTTTTGACTGTATAAATCATAATATTCTCATAGAGAAGCTCAAGTCTAACTTCCTTTGTCATAGTACATTATGCAGACTTATGCTTTCGTACCTCGTGGGTCGTTACCAATATGTATGTATATAGTAATAACAAATCTTCCTCTCTATTGCCTGTGCTATCTGAGTCCCTCAAGGCTCAATTTTAGGGTCACTGCTCTTCATGTGTTTCATAAATGATATTTCTGACTGCATCTCTGCGCGCAATCACTACATTTATGCCGACGATCTTCAAATTTATATGGTGTTTCCTAAATCGCACTATGACGTCGCAACACATGAGATAAACTCAGATTTAAAGCGTATTTCCGATTGGTCTGAAAAGAATGCGTTACAACTAAACCCTGCTAAAACTAAAGCGATGTTAATTGCTCGATCCTCGGATGTAGACACTACCTCACCACTTTTTCTTAACTCTGTACGAATCGATTACGTAACTGATATTAAAAATCTCGGAGTTTGCCTGAATAGCGGTGTTAAGTGGAATTCGCATATTAACAGGGTTATCTCTAAAATATATAGTGTGTTACGTGGGCTCAGCCTTGCTAAAAAATATTTGCCAATGGATGTTAAGCTTAAACTTGTAAAAGTATTTATTGTACCAATAATTTTACATGGTTGTGAACTCTTTGCAAATGTAGACCAAGAATCATTTCGTAGCCTATCGATAGCCTATAATGACTGTGCGAGGTTTATTTTCAACAAGGATAGACGTGTGAGTATTTCTCGCTTCTCCTATCGAATATGTGGTATCTCGTTAGAAGGTCTCTTGAAGTATCGCACTGTGATTCTTTTGCACAGAATAATTACTAGTAAAAAACCCAATTATCTTTTTGAGAAATTAAGATTTTCCAGATCCGATAGAACTGCTCAGTTAATTCTGCCACGCTGCAGTTATCTTAATACTTCTCGGCATTTTTTCGTCTATGCAGTACGTCTGTGGAACGGACTACCCACATTTATAAGACGAGCAAGCGCGGGTACCTTCAAGAGTAAATGTTTTCAGCATTATGCGAACAGTATCCTGTGATTTTTTCTTCGTATGGACTCTCTTCTTTCTTTTCTTCTTCGTATGGTCTCTCTTCTCTCTTATTCGTCTTCTCTTCTTCTTCCTTTACCTCCTCTTCTTCTTTCTAATCTGGATTTTACTTTTTACTTTTCATTATTTGTATTAAATTAAGTTATAATGATAAGATTCTGAATGTCAATTATGACTGCGCACGTTTTACAAGCTATGCAGTAGTGGAAAGGAAACAAACAAATAAATAAAATAAATAAATAAATAAATTTTTCATTTTCAATTCATATCAAAATCTAAAGAAAAAGCGCCGCAGTTAAAGTCTATTGTCACATTGTTACTACGTTAACACCCCCACAACCATTACGACAAACATAGTGCAAAGTACCAGAGACGCATTATTGTAAAAAGATTTAATAAGATAATTTCAGAAAGTAGTTTATTATCAATTTAAAAATTAGTTTTCTTCATAAATACTGCACCGATTGAAACGAAAAATTTTCTCAAAAAGCTTAAAATACATGTTATCTAATTTTTGGTATTTTTTTGGGTTAGTAACATATTTTTACTTGAACAAAAAATTATTTTATCTAAAAAAAAATAGTACTAAAAACATTACCTTTCGTTTATTTATAAAACTAACATATACATATTTCGATAAAATTTATATTTATTTTGACATAAATTAATTTTATTTTCATTAGCTTTCTAACAGCACTAATATCACTGAAATATCTTTCATAGCTTCGAAGATATAGACGATTTTATTTTAAATTTCAAGGGGTCCAGACTCGCCCCAAGGGAGAGCGACATTTTTCTTTTTTGCTTTTTGGGGTCAGGACCAAGAGCACTACCAAGAAAAACCGCAAAAAAAATTGGAGTCAATTGTCAAAAGTAAATATAAGCCAAAAATTATTTCCTGGAAGATATGTATGTGAACAATTTTTTTACCTTTTAATAAATATTCGAAAAAATTTTTTTTTAAATATTTGCCGTATTTATTAACTCGGGTATATACTGAGCGTTTAATAAAGCGTTATAAAATGAACCGAACGTGAGAGGGTTAAAGTGTTTTAAATGTGTTTACTTGAACAAAGCAAATATGTTTTTTCAATAACTTTTGTTTAAAAAACAGCACCTACGTTATTTCCATGATGGCCATCAATCAATCAATCCAATCAACCAGCTGCAGCAGCGAGGAATTTTAATGAAAAGTAAATACAGTTGTATAAAAAATGTAAAAGAAAAATATACAACAAAACTAACAGAAAATAAATTGTGACCCCAACGAACCGATTTTCTTTACATTTTTAGAAAAAACAAAAATAATGAAAATAAAGTAAAGCATATGCAATTGTAAATATGGGCGTGCTCCAAGAAAAGCTGGCGGGCCGAACCTACTTTTATTACTCTCTAAATCAAACGTGCTTGTTAAATTTTACTAAAAAAGCGAAAGAAAAAGAGACGTAATTAATTAAAAACAATAAAGAGCGCTAACTTCGGCCTGGCCGAAGCTCATATACCCTACACCCGCATCTGTCAAAGTGATGATAAAAAGTGGGCCGGATACGCCAACTTTCATTTGATTTACAGATAGTAAATTCTTATCTATTAACTCATTTACGACAACGTTTTTCTCAACAAACACTTCATTACATAGTATGGTATACCAGTGTCACTCCCATTTTTTGGTGCGATGACTCTCACTAACACGGTAAACGTGGCACTTAAATTTCTGAAAGCTCTCAAATTAGATGTACAGTACACGAGCAGTAGTATGAACACCGTAAAATATGAACACCCCAAAATATGAACACTCTTTATTTTGCATTGACTACTCTAAAGAGTTAACAAGACTTGAAAGCTCTAAAAGATGAACAATATGAAACATATTTATATGAATGCTTACATATTGAAAGTACACAAATACATGAAATTTTCGAATTTTTTAATTCGGGGAACTCCGTATTATTGCGAAATGTGCGTGTCTGGCTTAAAATTACAAGTTCACGCGTGTTCAGGTCATACGAATTAATTCTGAATTCTTGTAAAATTAATACTTAAACATTTTTTAATAAATATATTTCTGTATTTGGTTCTTTTTTGAATAAAATTAAATTTGGTTTCATAAATGTAAATTTCCATTTTTAAATGCATAATTAGGA